>OZ035997.1:94830969-94918469 GCA_964035015.1 Corallium rubrum
GACGTACATCAAGTCATCACTTTTTGTTAAAATGGATTTTTCTTGTTTTACAGCAATCCACGTCTTTGATATTGCTGTCATGTATGGATTCTTGTTTTCATCTTTAGTATTGACTACTTCTGCGGCTATTCCTAACTCATATCTTTAATGTTTTAACGCAACTCATATAGCTTTATATATCATTAACACTGGCTGTCATTTAACACAACTTATCATGGATCCTTGTTTTAAACCCATGGCCATGTCATACGACGCACTACTTCTGCAGAATACGTACTGTTCCACGTCTATATATTAATAAAATATCTTTGATTAAAATTTTATTAATAATTTATAATGAAAAGACAAAAGAAATAGGTCCTAATTAGTATGTTGTATAGACCTTATTTAAAAATAGCCATGCACGAATTATAATTCTAAAGGCGTTTTCATGTGGGGAAATTCAAAATAATTTTTACTTTAAAACGAGATTATAAGGGATAATTTATATGCACATAAAGGAATTCTAATTCGGCGGCCATTTTGGAATAATGTCTATATCGAATCACAACATCCTATAGTTAGCATAAACTTTCCTTTGATTTACTCATCTAAAATGGCTTACTTCTTCTAAAAAATCGGTAAACATGGTTATTTAGATGCATTTATTTAAGAAATATGCGTGGCCAAACTGTATAGGATTTGCAACGGCTTGTCTCGTAAATCTCGTACAGTTTGGCGAATTTGGCCGCGCAGCTCATAGTGTAGCTACATATAAAGGTATTTGAAAAAGTACAATTATGTAAACAACAATCCATAAACAACAACGTATAAAGTAGTTTACTGAGAAGTCTTGCATGTTTAAGGAGGCTCCATACAGTTTCAAGAAAAATGGAAAATACAAATTTGAAAGTCCAAAACACGTGAATAAACAATTCAGGAAAAGAATAAAACTAGATGTTATGCATAGTTAAACATTCTGACAATCAAAAACTGTTACCAAATAAATAGCAACAGTTGTTGCTATGGCAACAATGACATTTCAAAATGGCTGCCAATTACCTTTCAAACTAATTTAATTCGAGAAAAACTTTGGTGACCCCCAATTTTTTTTTCATTAAAACTTTCCTGGAAGTTCGAGTAATCAGTAGGCCAATTTTAAAAAAATTCTGTAGAACGAATTTTTTTAAAAATTAACAAACATGATTTTTCTGGGAAAAAAATTATTCCTTCTACAGAATTTTTTTAAAATCGGTCTATTGATTAGTCATACTTCAAGAAAAGCTTTAATGGAAAAAAAAATTGGGGGTCACCAAAGTTTTTTTTGAATTAAATTAGTTTGAAGGGTAATTGGCAGCCATTTTGAAACGTCATTGTTGCCATAGCAACAACTGTTGCTATTTATTTGGTCACAGTTTTTTATTGTCAGACTATTTAACTATGCATAACATTTAGTTTTATTCTTTTTTGGAATTGTTTATGTACGTGTTTTGGACTCTCAAACTTGTATTTTCCATTTTCAAGAAACTGCGTGGAGCCACCTTAAGGTCTTTTATATACGTAGTAACAGTACAGTCTGCTTACTGTACGTTAGAGTATTATAAACAATGATTAGTTAGAAATATGGTCTATTCTACGATAGCGTTTGGGTGACAAGAACTACCAGAATGATTTGCCAGTTTTCTAGAACTAATAAATTGAGGATACTAACAAAGCATTCTGATCGTGCAGATATATAGTTTATTAAAAAATATAGCTTATTATAATTGTGATTGTGATTGTGATTGTGATTGTGATTGTGATTGTGATTGTGATTGTGATTGTGATTGTGATTGTGATTGTGATTGTGATTGTGACTGTGATTGTAATAGTGATGGTGATTGTCATTGTAATTGTAATAGTGATGGTGATTGTCATTGTAATTGTGATAGTGATGGTGATTGTCATTGTAATTGTGATAGTGATGGTGATTGTCATTGTAATTGTAATAGTGATGGTGATTGTCATTGTAATTGTGATTGTAATAGGGATGGTGATTGTGATTGTAATTGTAATAGTGATGGTGATTGTCATTGTAATTGTGATAGTGATGGTGTTGTCATTGTAATTGTAATAGTGATGGTGATTGTGATTGTAATTGTGACTGTAATAGGGATGGTGATTGTGATTGTAGTTGTGATTGTAATAGTGATGGTGATTGTAATAGTGATGGTGATTATTATTGTAATTGTGATTGTAATAGTGATGGTGATTATGATTGTAATAGTGATGGTGATTATGATTGTAATAGTGATGGTGATTGTCATTGTAATGGTGATTGTGATTGAAATTGTGATTGTAATAGTGATTGTCATGATTGTCTTAGTAATTGTGATTGTATTGTATTGTATTGTATTGTATTGTATTGTATTGTATTGTATTGTATTGTATGTGATTGTACCATCACTATTATAATTTCTGATTTAAATAAAAATGATGATGATGATGATTGTAATAGTGATTGTCATTGTAATTGTGATTATAATGGTGATGGTGATGGTGATGGTGATGGTGATGGTGATGGTGATTGTGGTTAATGTATGGTGATTGTAATTGTGATTGTAGTAGTGATGGTGATTGTCATTGCATTTACGATTGTAATTGTAATTGTGTTATTAATAGTGATGGTGATTGTGATTGCAATTGTGATTGCAGTTGTGAACTCTGAAAATTACAAAAGACTAGAACAAGGTCAAGGGCAGTATAATCAGAGTGTGAAGATGAAGCAACAGAAAATATTTTGCACTACCACTGAGTAGAAATGGAAAAGCATGTCAAGCTGGAACTTGTCGTGTTTTTGTTTTGCCAAATTAATATAAAAAAATGGGTGAAAAGTCAACTCTGAAAATAAAAAAAGTGAAAAATATTTTATTTACTATAGCCAGCCATCTCAGCGTCATATTTTCCCACATTACTCACCGTAGAAAGCTGCTGAGTGTGTATGATATATCCAGTGGCGGCGCCAGGGTACGAGAAGTAGGGGGGGGGGACAATGCGAGCGCCGAGCGCTCGCACTAGGGGGTCCAGGGGCATGCTCCCCCGGAAAATTTTGAAATCTAGAATCTCTTAAATGCCATTTCCTGCATTTTGGGGGAGATTTTACAGAATTTTGAAAATTATAAAACGTCATAAAAAACACTAAAACTACACATTTCAGGTCTTTGTATGGGATATTTCATATCAATTACTAGATACTATCACAAAAATAAGAGAGATATCTAACAGTGCCATTCTATTTCGAATCATCGATATTAAAAAAGAAATAAAATCACAATAATTTTGAGGTGTTTTATTACTTGTCTTCATTCTTATATTCAAACGTTTATTTAGGTAGGTTGCCTGCCCTATATATATATATATATATATATATATATATATATATATATATATATATATATATATAACTACAGACGGTACCGTTTCGGCCTTTCGGGCCTCATCAGTGTAGTGCTGATGAGCAGGTATCTTATGATATATATATATATATATATATATATATATATATATATATATATATATATATATATATATATATATAGTACTTTAAATTCTAGCTTCTAATATCCTTACCCAATGCTATCCTACTTTATCTAATCCTATACTACTTTATCTAATCCTATACTACTTTATCTAATCCTTTACAACTTTATTCAATCCTACCCTACTTTATCTAATTATATACTACTTTATCCAATCCTATACTACTTTATCCAATCCTATACTACTTTAATCACTCCTATCTTTTTTTATCTAATCCTATACTACTTTATCTAATCCTATACTACTTTATTCAGTTCTTTACTAGTTTATCTAATCTTATCCTACTTTATTTAAACCTATCCTACTTTATTCAATCCTATACTACTTTATTTAATCCTTTACTACTTTATCCAATCCTATACTACTTTATCTAATCCTATACTACTTTATCCAACGCTACGCTACTTTATTCAATCTTAGCCTACTTTATACAATCAATCCTATACTACTTTATCCAATCCCTTCATACTTTATGCAATCTTATACTACTTTATTCAATCCTATACTACTTTGACTGACGTTTCATTACTGTCCTGTAACATCTTCAGAGCGAGAGGAACAATTTACAGCGGTAGATTATAAATAACTTAATAACTGATACATAAATAGACGGTGATAGATGTGACAGAAAATACAAATGAGACGAGAAGCGAAAAATAGGAAATAAAACAAAGAAGGTTAATAGAAGTATAATGAAGATGAATAACGATATAAACAAGCTTTTCCTGCTCTATCTAACTCATGCCTTTCGGCAGTGCTCGCACACCATAAATTATCCCTACTTCATTTGACGACTTTTCTGTTTTAGCTTTCGGTACTTCTCCATTTTCAGTTCTTATTCGGGAAAGTTAATTACTAATTTCAAAGATTAATCCGTCCTTAAACAAAAACATTAAATCTTTTCCTCTATCTTTATTTTGATTATCGTTTTTAATCATCTTCATTATACTTCTGTCAACCTTCGTTGTTTTATTTCCGATCTCTCGCTCTCGTCTAGTATTTTCTGCCCCATCTATTTATCTATCATTTAAGTTATTTATAATCTGTCGCTGTAAATTATTCCTTTCACTCTGAAGATGTTACTAGACAGTAACGAAACGTCAGTCAATAAAATCTGTTTGATTATTGGTTTCTTGTTTGAATGCCTCTTTTAAGATCTTATCCTACTATCCAATCCTATCCTACTTTGTCCTGTCATATCCTATCAGTTGCTATGCCACCTATCCTGTCCAACTTCATAATTTTCCCCTAATTTCTCCCCGATTTTTCTGTTCTTTTCTTTTTTAATATATTCTTCTTATTCTACTTTTTTCCCCTTTTTTTTTGTGCTGTATTATTCTTCGTCTTTTTGTGTTTTTTTTCTTCTTTTCTGTCATTCTTTTCATTCTTCTTTTTATTTTTTGTCCTTTTTACCTTCTTTGTTCCTCATGTTAATTTATTAATTGGTTTCATTCTTCTTTCCCCATTTATTCTATTCTAGGCCACTTCTTCTTTCTTTGGTTAGTATTAAGATCAGGGATTAAATACATCCGTATGTATTCCATTTTCAACTAAGAAATCAAACTGGTTAACGTTTGGATAAGTCAGACTAGGCATCCATCCTTCGCATCCGCGATGGCATTAATCTGTTTTACCATTATTACACCTCTCGTAAAACAAACCTCTTTTCAAATATTTTAAACAATTTGAATTAATATACCTATAGTATTCATTAGAGGCCATTTCAAGTATCTTTTATGTTCATTTAACTTCCTGGTCTCGTTATGCAGCAAAAATCCTTTTAAATTACATTCACATAAACGAAGTTTGAAAAGCTTATAAAACATCCCGAATTCGCTTCAAGCTCATGAAACAATAGTTAAAAAACGAGGTTGGCAATGAGATCGTAATTAATGTATTAACTGTTATCTTTCATACCCAGCCTCGATTTCAAACCGTTTCTCGTGCTTACTGAAGCAAATTCGGGAAGTTTCTATCTTAAGAGAGGGTGGTAAAAGGGGGGCACGGATCACGTTTCACGGGAAATAAAAAAGTCACTTCTCATTTCACTGATAAGAAAACTGCCATTTCACGTTTCACAAAAAATTACGGGAACGTTTAATCAACTCTGTGCCAATTAAGTACATTGAAGCTGAGTAGATTGAAGGTCATATTCTTCAGAATCAGGGACGGATTTAGGATGTTGAAAACGTCAGTCAAAGTTCGGGTCCACAGTTGTAGGGGGGGGGGGGGGCGCATGCTACCCCTGGAAAATTTTTGAAATTGGGGTATATAAAATGGCATTTCCTGCGATCTGACAGCATATTTGAGCAAAATTTTGAAACTTCTAAAACATATTTTTAATGGCACATTTTATCATTTTCGCAAACGATTTTGTCCAAATTGGATGTTTTCTAGGCTTTATTGAGAAAATTATACAGCATTATATATACTAAAATATTAGTTAGTCAAACGAGACAAGCGCAAACATCCATGTGTCAGCGATCGGTGAAGCAACATGGCGGATGATTTTCTGCTCCATGATTTCTGTTGCATTTCTGTGTAATTCTGACATATTCGTATTGTATAAGTGTATTTTCTGTGTAATAAGTGTGACATAATGAGTCTACAAGAAAAATCAATTACATTATCAGCTTTTGAAGAGGTTCTAGACCGCAAACTTCTACCGATTACCACAAAGCTCAATCAGTGTGTTTCAACTGTTGAAGAACTGGTGGACTCGATATCTGTCATTAGTGATAGATTTGACGATATATCAAAGAGAGTAGAAGATTTGGAAGGAAAATGCAAGACAGTAAACGAAGAAAACAAATATTTAAAGGCCGAGGTCTTCAGACTATCGAACAATTTGAATTTATGTAAAGAGGAGTTGGACAACTTCGAGCTATATTCCCGACGAGAATGTGTCGAAATAAGTGGATTACCTGAGTCAGCTGATGAAGACACAAGTGACTTAGTTATCAAATTGGGCACTATCATGGGCCTAAATATCGATAGAAAGGATATTTCTATTAGTCATCGACTACCAGTTCAGAAATGTAGCCAAAGGGTTCAGAGTCGAGCAGCTTCGAACCCTGGAAGCTCATACAACACTCCAAAAATTATTGTGAAATTTGTTCGCAGGGAGACTAAAGATCGTTTCTATCAAAGTCGAAAGTTACTAAAAGATAAAACCACGCGGGATCTGGGATTATCCAGAATATCTGATAATAAAATCTTTATATCAGAAAGTCTAAGCCCCAAAAATAAGGAGCTATTCAGGCAATGCCTTGCCTTCAAGCGTGATATGCATTTTAAGTTCATTTGGACGCATTCTGGAAAAGTTTATCTTCGAAAAGATTCGACGAGCCCTGTGCGTGTAATCTCTTCTCAAAAGAACCTGGATGACTTGCATTCATGATGGGCCATTACTACAAGATAAGTAACAGTAAACATAATAAAATACTTATGACTTTGTTTAAGTATGATTGGTAATATTGATACTGGCTACTTGACTACCTTACCTAGACTAGAGTTTACTTCTAGTTTAAACAATATACCAAATTTATTAAGCTTTGATGTTGAAAGAAATATAGCATCACAAATAAACTTTAACTATTATTCCACAGACGATTTCCTGAGCAGTCAAGAAATATTCCAATTAATTTCAAAAGATTCATTCTCTGTATTGCACTGCAACATCAGAAGCTTAGCTGCAAATTATGATAGTTTAACTGCTCTTCTGTCAGATCTACAATACCCCTTTGATATTGTTGGTCTGTCAGAAACTAGATTTAATATTAATAAGGATCATATTGCTAATACTGAAATTCCAAACTTTTCCTTTATATCAAAGCCCAGCTTAACCAATGCTGGTGGAGTCGGACTTTATATAAAAAATAATATTAAATTTCATACTAGAGATGATCTGAGTAGCACCACAATAGAATATGAAGCATTATTTATTGAGGTTGAGTGCAAATCACAAAGCAATATGGTTTGCTGTATTGTTTATAGACATCCGAGCAGTAATCTTGATAATTTCTCAGATTACTTGATTGCGGCTGTTGATAAAATTTCTAGAGAAAATAAATTTTGCATACTCATGGGTGATTTTAATATAAATTTATTACATTACGAATCTCATCAACCAACTGATGAATTTCTAAATGCTTTGGGATCTTATTGCTTTCAACCTCATATTATTCAACCAACTAGAATAACAGATCATTCAGCAACACTAATTGACAATATATATCTGAATTCTCTTGAACATTATACTGTCAGTGGAAATTTGATATATGATATTACTGATCATCTCCCAAACTTTTTAATTATCAACAAGGTGTCTAGAGTTTCAGCAAAAATAGATAGATATAGACGTGACTATTCAATGCTGAATGAGCAGGATCTTATCGATGAAGTCCAGTCTGTTAACTGGGAAGAAGTATTGCCTTCTGGTAATGATGTAAATTTAATTTTTGATTCCTTTCATTCATGTATTTCGAATATTATTGACAAGCATATTCCATTAACCAAACTATCTAACAAACAAGTTAGAGTTTTAGCAAAACCTTGGATTACTAAAGGTCTACGAGTGTCTATTGCCATTAAAAATCAATTTTATAAATCTTATATAAGAACTAGAAGTGAGTACTATTACTTAAAATTTAAATCTTATCGAAATAAAATAAAGCATCTGCTCTTAATTAGTAAAAAATCATATTATAATAACTATTTTTTGAATAATAGCAAAAATATTAAAGAAACTTGGAAAGGCATTAGACAATTGGTGACCTTAAAGCAATCAAAGTCTACTATTCCTAGTACTTTAATCATAAACAATTCCAAAATAACAAATTCCAAGAGCATTGCAAAGTCTTTTAACAATTATTTTGCCAGCATTGGTTCAAATCTTGCTGATTCAATTCCAGTTGTAAGCAAATCCATTCATGATTACTTAGGTAATCGCCAATGTCATAGCTTTTTTCTAACTCCAACAACATCTGATGAAATTGAAAAGGAAATTGACGGTCTCAATTCCTCTAAAGCAACCGGACCATTTAGTATTCCAACAAAATTATTGAAAATTCTCAAATTATTGCTTTCAAAGCCATTAAATTACCTTTTCAACACCTCTTTTTCCTCAGGTGTGGTACCTGATAAACTAAAGATTGCTAGAGTTATGCCTGTTTTTAAAAGAGGATCACGGACTGAATTGTCAAATTATCGTCCAATATCTTTACTTTCAATTTTCAATAGACTTTTAGAAAAATTAATGTATAAGAGATTAATGAGATATCTTGAAAAACATAGCATACTTTTTGAAAATCAATTTGGTTTTCGTTCTAACCATTCCACAACTCAAGCAATATTGCAAATCACAGATAAAATACAAAAAGCTATTGAGGATAAGCTCTTTAGCTGTGGTATTTTTCTTGATCTAAGTAAGGCTTTTGATACTGTTGATCATCAAATTTTAATACAAAAGCTTGAACATTATGGAATCAGAGGTGTTGTGAGAGAATGGTTTTGTTCATATCTGAGTAATAGAAAACAATTTGTTACAATTGGCAGTGTTTCCTCTGAACCACAAGTGTTAAACACTGGTGTTCCTCAAGGCTCAGTATTAGGTCCTTTATTATTTCTTATTTACATAAATGATTTTAACAATTCTGCAAAATCTTTGGAGTTCCACCTTTTTGCTGATGACTCCAATCTTTTTCTTGCTCATAAGAATTTGCAGGCTCTTGAAATATCTTTGAATAAACACCTCCATGATATAAACCAATGGCTATGTGCTAATAAATTATCTTTGAACATTGAAAAGTCTAACTTTGTAATTTTTCATCCTCCTCAAAAAAAAGCTAATTATTGCATCAATCTTGTTATTGATCAAAAACCAATAAAACAAGTGAGTAGCTTGAAATACTTGGGAGTTATGATAGACTGGAGTTTAAGTTGGAAAGATCATGTTCATCAGGTATCCAAAAAAATTTCAAGAAGTATTGGTTTACTGTTGAAGCTTAGACATTTTGTTGATACTCATATTCTTATCAATATTTATTACTCTATTATATATCCATTCTTAACTTATGGAGTGATAATATGGGGGAATACCTATGACTCTAGTGTCAGACCTCTAGTAACTCTTCAAAAAAAGGCTATACGCATAATTACGTTCTCCAATTACCAAGCACATACAAGCCCCCTTTTCTCTAAATTAAAAATTCTGAAATTTCCTGATATTGTTGTATTCCATACAGCACTATTTATGCATCATTATAGCCAAGGTAAACTCCCAGATATTTTTGATGATATGTTTACGCTGGTGAATCGGAAGCACCAATACAGAACTCGTCTAGCCTCTAAATCGTCATATTACCTTCCAAAAATTCGAACAAATTATGGTAAATTTAGTATAAGATTTCAAGGCCCCAAAATTTGGAATTCTATTGATGAGTCTACCAAGACTCTTAACAAATATTCTTTTAAACGAAAACTCAAGAACCACTTCATCAATTTCTATGATACCTAGTAATTAACTGTATGACCTCATTTTGTCTCATGGCTTGTGTTTTGTGCTTGTGTTGTATTTGTTTTGTATTTTGGCTTCACTGACTTTCAAATATTATGGCGTATAGCTTCATTGTCACCTGTCTAGGCTAGCCCTTAATGGTTATTACAGGTGACATGTACTTGTCAATTAGTTTATTTTATCTTTATCTAATATCTCTGTAAATCATAGTTGAAGTACAATAAAGCTGTTCTGTTCTGTTCTGCTTTCTAAAGTGGACCATAAATATAGGGGACCCTAGATCGTGGACGCGCGAGCGAGTATCGATATATAGACTATATAAGCGAAAGACTTAATTGGCAAGTCTAGGAGAACGATGGCTCTCGCAGATCAGAACAAATTTTACTCATAATCTTAAAAATTATAAAATACGTAATGCTTAATCGCGGTTCACGGCAACTTGAGTACTTTATTCTCATTTCACGAACAATTATTATCGACAATCACGGCTCACGGCTCACGACACTGCAAAATTCCGGCATTTCACATTTCACAAGAAAATATATTGGCAATTTACGGCTCACGAAAATACTCTTTACCACCCTCTTAAGATGCACATAAAAGAATATTCAAATTAGTCGAACTTTTTGTCATGTCTGACGATTAAAGCTACTCCCCTCATGCATTATGTGCTTTAAGATAAAGCATTAGCAAAGTTGGCTCGACATTGCATTTTACCTTTAAGTCGAGTAAATATTGTGCTTTGTAGCTTTGAATTTGAATATAGCTCCTTTAAGATTTATCAAAACAATCATTATAGAGTTCTCCCAATTAACAACATCTTTACAACAACTAGCGAAGAAAACAGTACGTGATAGTTAAATAAGTGCATTTTTATTGTTCTTAAATATTGTCACACCCCCAGGTGTACCATGGTCAAGAAATCTATTAGTGGACTTGGTTCGTTGCATGCGGAATAAGATCTTTCCAGTGTAGATGTACAGTTGTACACACAACCAAGCAAAGTCCATGAAAGGACGTCGATAAAGTCTGCTGTCTATTTCGACTCTAGTTTCCAAACCACCAACTTGTAGTAGAGTTTTCATATTTCGTGCATCCAAACTTTGAGTTGATGTAATCATAATAACCAAAGTTATCTTCACTAAGTTCAGCATCATCTCTGGCGTTCAGAAACGTACACGGAGGATTATCACGCTGACTATCAATATGAAGAAACATACCATCACTTTGAAACCACAGGGCGGTGCATTTTGTGCAACTATGCCCTCGGATATTGACATAATCCACGTTTACACAGTTGCTTATGTTTTGATGGGTCATTGGATCGAAGATCTTGAAATTTCCTCTTACTGAATCTCGTTGGTCTGATAATTCATTTCTGTAGTTACAAACTGCTCGCCATTCAGTGGATTGCAGTTGAATATGTTTCATCTGTCTCAAAGACATGCGATAGAGGCCAAAATTTGGTGTGGTGTGGTTTATCGGTGCGTTGATCCAAAAGGGATTACTTTGAATGTGTCTGTTGTTTTCATAAGAGAACGACAAGATTAGAGTCCAGGACTTGTTGAGATTATAATCGAAATGGCAGTAGACGTTAAATGAGTTACTGTTGTCGGAATACTCGATGGGGTAAGGTCCAGAAGTATTGTGGAATAGGTAGTCGGAACAGCTCTTGGCATGAAACGTTGTTGCAGTTGGTGCATTGGTTGTCGTTGGTGCATTGGTTGTCGTTGGTGCATTGGTTGTCGTTAGTGGATTGAGTGCGGTTTGCAAAGCGGGCGTGGTTGGTGCATTGGGTGTGGCAAATTCGTTGGATCTTGTCGGATTCTGTAGGGGTAATATAAACATGGTTAAACGGGTGTAACAAGCCACACTAAAACAAGATTACATACAACATCACACACTAGTCTACTACGCTATACATCACCATACTGTACTGTACCAAACCGTACCGTATCGTACTGTATTATGCTGCACTTCACTTCACAGCACTGTATTGTACAGTACTGTAATACACTGCATTGCTCCACACTGTACTGCACTGCACTGCGCGCCGCTGCGCCGCACTGTATTGTACTGTACCGTACCGTACCGTACTGTGCTGTGCTGTGCGGTACTTTGCTCTACTCCACTCTACTGTACTGTACTTTACTGTACTACATTGCGTTCCTGTGCATTCTACTTTACCACACCACACAACATAACACAACACACCACACCACACCACACCACACCACACCACACCACACTTCACAAAACTGCACTGCATTTCACTGCACTGCACTCCACTACATTTCACTCTACTGCACTGCACTCCACTCTACTGCATTGCACTTTACTGCACTCCACTCTACTGCACTCTACTGAATCTCATTTCACGCCACTCCACTCCACTTTATTCCATTTTACACGACACTACTTCTATTGCAACATACTTGAAAAATTACTATAAAAAATTAATTCATTATCAATGCGCTCGTACCTGCTTGATTGGTTCGTAATATGTAAACCCCGTTGCCTTTCTTAAACCCTCTGGTCTCTCATTTTTTGTAAAATTGCTTAGCTCGCAATTGACATGCTCCGATTTTGACGTCAGTGGTTTGTAATTTACTGACCTACACCGCTGGTCAATAAGGCAGTTTTGGCCACATTCAGTAGATGTTGGGACATGCGTAGAGTAGAAGATCCATCCTTGTAGGCGGTAACCTGCGGCCGAGGTAATTAAATATAATTGTTGTTGTAAAAAATGATGGGCGCTCTCATTCTGATACTTACGGTATTAATAAATTAATTTTACAGATATAATTCATTTTCCCGTTCTCCGTTCTGTCATAGATGCTTTTACGTTTGAGAATTCGCACTTTTCTAACGTTCATATTTAGACATTGTTGCAACATTGCCACGAAAGTGTTTACAAAGATAAATTTTGAGTTTACTTTGAGTCTTGGACACCCACCCCCAAATTTTAGAATATTTTTAGCTCCATCTTCAGAAATATATTCCGCCGCCATTGATATAATTTTAGTTGTGCAACAGCTGCACGAAGCAATCACCTTTGGAAATTAGCTTGTTACCCTGGATAGACCACAATGTCTGCGACTTCAAGATGGCGTTGCTTCTCGTGAATAGCTCTGTTGGAAAGCATTGTTACTCAAGCTGTTTGCATGGCAACTGTTTCTTTGGCAACTGTGACAATTTTTGCTATGATAACCACTCTAGCTCACCTTCGTTTGCGGACATTAAGACTGTGTGTTGCAAACCGGATGACCATCTTAAAAAGATTATCACCAAAATTATTCCATTCCTCATTGCGCTTGTTTTAACTCCACGAACTTTGCTTTGCTGAAATGGTTTTCTGAGAAATACACAAAGAAATATCGAATTTCTTAATTAAGATTAAAGGCACAGCGTCAGGTATATGATTATACTGGTTGATTAATAGTTTTTCGCGAGACAAAAATGATATTTGTGCAGAGAAAAGAAACAATATTATAAAAGCTTGCATTTTATTTCGGGCTATTTAAGTGTGTGATATTAGGACTTTACATAGGTTTTTTCAAGTTTGTGTTCCAGTGACACTGTGACACAAGACAAAATTGTACAAACAAACCTAGCACGTCTAAAGCTAGCCTGCGAACCCAGACGTATTTGCCCGCCCTCGTTGCCTCCCGCGGAAAATAGCGTCTGCAAAGCCGAGCAGGAATTTGATTTCCGTGACGTATTACCTTTTGTCTCGTGTTATCCAATCAAATTTGAGAATATATTTAGCTAAAATTACCTGAACGAAGTCAAGGAATTGAAGGAGCACAAAACGTTTGCAATTTTTGACAAGTATATTGTATAGTACTATGAACGACACTCTACAGAAATTGTCGTATCAGGCCGATACTTGTTTTTTTTTTGTATTATAAAATCGACAAAGGGGGAAATAATTAATTAAGCACTAACCAGATGTTGACCTTCGACGCCGCTCAAGAAAGCTGAAACTCATCTTCACCAGTTCGGGCAGCTTCAGAAACTCAAAAGGAAGAGACTAAAGTTCATCTTACTGTAGAATATCCGAGTAAAACAATACGGAAAGAACTGGTAAATGACTTTGCCGTCCTCGATTATTGTTCACGGCTCTTAAAGCGGTATTGAAGAATGACACATTGAAACTGATGCGTCCTCGCCTTCTGACTTTGGCTTTAACGGCTTATGTTCACGACGACAGCCTTCCACGCTCCGAGTAAAGGGACAGTAAAAACAAAGGCGGAGTGAACAAGTTTTGAGCCTAGGATGGAAACAGAGCCCCTCTTCTCTATGCCTTTTTGATGACTATATTGCGTCTTCAAGAAAATAAAATCCGGAGTGGCTTCCCAGTATAGCAGTGGCTGGTTCGACAATATAAATGATAACTGTAGTAGCCTGGTTTTCACTAGAGCATAAGCATATATATGGCCATGATAAACAAAAGCCAATACAAAGAAATGTAACTCCTGTCAGTCCTGTGTATGCCGGTAAGGTATCTGACATTCTGCCTGGAAACCTCATACAGCGGTATATAATAATTATTGCAATGGCAATATTTAATATTGCTAGGCTCGGTTGAAATGAAAGCTGTAATTTACTAACTTATATAGGACAAAGAACAACAGATATTTTTCTCAACATTTTTAATTTGTCTTAAATATAATCACAACAACATAATATTAAAAGTCATAAAACATATTGGACTCTCAAAAACAAACTTGGAATCACATTTCAGCGAGTATTATTTGCAGACTTCATAGATTTGATAGGCACTTTCTTATTTGGAAACTAGTGTTGTTTACGATTTGTTGCAATTACGTACCATTGTCGTGAAATTGATACATCGACTTCCACAGCTTTCACAGCCTTCTTGTTTATAAATGTCCGAATGTCGCTGACAGTGTCTGTGAACCATTTTCCGCGATATCATCTTTGATCACCTAGCCACAACTTTGGTGATCCAAACACGATGGAAAACTCTCCGTTTAGCACCGCTTTCAGTCGACCGAACCGAACATTTGACGTACGTCAGGATTCGTTCATCGATAGTCATACGGCACTATAAATCCCAAGAGAATTATTAAGGGGACCGACTTGATCAGGCTTCGCTCGGCTGGATATGTGAAGCAAACACGAGTGGCAAGCCTTGAAATATTAGGGGCTTCCCAAATCCAGCAGGCACGAAAAGATCCTTTCTCTCGTTGCCGACGTATTTTATAACATGCTCTTGATGTTTATTCAACCTTTTAATGCTAAAAACTTGACAAACTTTGATAAGCGCACTCTCGATTCAGAAAGGAATTGTTTATTTTGTCTTCACTATTTTGTCTTCACTCCTTTGCATGTTTCCACGCGTTTGCGTGTTTATCACGCACAATCCCGCTCGTTAGTTCCCTGTTTTTAGGAGGTAAATTGTGATTGGATAAAAAGGTATTGCGTCACGGAAATCAAATCTCGGCTCGGATTCGCAGACGCTATTTTCCGCGGGAGGCAACGAGGGCGGGCAAATACGTCTGGGTTCGCAGGCTAGTCTAAAGCTAGCTTTAGTCTTTTATGTTTGGCCATTATTTTTTGTTGACCTATTGAATTGAAAGTTTTAATTGGCGACACTGTTGCTTTGACAAGCTTCTACAGACCAATACAAAGACAATAGGTATCATGGCTTTGTGTTAACTAATGTATTTGCATTGCAAAATCGACGGAAACGTGAATACTTAATGAATTGAGTAGAGTAATCAAGCAGTGGTTAGAAGTCACGTTTTGATCTTATTATCTTAAGGTAGAAAGATAACTTAGATAAGACCAGTTTTATATCTCATATACAATTGTCGCTTGTAGTTTGCGTTAGGCTGCATGCGTTAGGTTAACTCTGCGAGTAATTTAGCGGACTAAAGTTGTGTTTGCTTGGATGAACGCAGCCCGTTTGCCAGCTAACTCCGTAAGCTATGTATTTATTATGGGTTACATAATTGGCGCATGGAGTGCGCCAGGAGTGTATAAGTGTTGTGTAAGGGGGTTACGCATGATTAGCGACACGCTAATTATATAAGGCTGGAAAGAAGATCGGTTTAAATTTCCATTCGCGTCCAACGCCCTACGCGTCGTGTGTCTGATAAAATTAAATACCCAACGGCAGGTAAGTAGGTCCGATACCTGGCACTATTCTGATTATAAGTAAATAGTTTTTCTACTAATCTAGGTACATCCAGCTTAAAAAAAAAAAAAAAAAAGAAAAAAGAAAAATCAGAGCTACCGCATACTGTTGACTAGAGGGGACACAACCACCTATTGTTTTGGATTGTTCGCCTATAATATCATTAGAACAATTATAAATGGTTAATACTAACAGATTATGTCGATTATATTCACTGTTGTAACTAGTGCTATAAGTTATCCTATAATAACGTCTGTATCCTGTATTTTGATTAATTTAAGTGAATAAAAGACACGCGCGCATCGTCGTGTGGACACACTCCTACAAGCCTGTTTTGTATTACATCACAAATGATTTATATTCGGTTGAGCGGGGAGCGAATTAGAATATAACACTCATGCATGTTACCTTAGGACTAGAATCTCTCAATACCCAGGGTTCTGAATTCTTAAAAAGGAAGATAACTATAGAAATGGTGCACAGCGGGATTTAAGCTGGCTAGCATGAACAATGTTATGCCGGCTAGCATGAACAATGTTGTGGTGGTCATTATGAACAAGTCAGTTGCGCTGATCAGTGTGAACAAGGTTGTGTTGGTCAGTATATATAAACAAGGTTGTGTTGGCCAGTATGAACAAGGTTGTGTTGGTCAGCATGACAGAACATGGTTATGTTGGTCAGTATGGACAAGGCCGTAATTGTGTTGGCCAATATGAACAAGGTTGTGTTGGTCAGTATGGACAAGGTTGTGCTGCATGGGCAGCATGCATGGACAAGGTTGTGCTGGTCAGTATGAACAAGGTTGTGTTGGCCAGCATGAAGAAGATTGTGTTGGTCAGCATGACGGCACAAGGTTATGTTAGTCAATATGGACAAGGTTAATAGTGTTGGCCAGTATGAACAAGGTTATGTTGATCAGTATGAACAAGGTTGTGTTGGTCAGTAAGAACAAGGTTGTGTTGGCCAGCATGAACAAGATTGTGCTGGCCATGAACAAGGTTGTGTTGGTGGCAGCAAGACGGAACAAGGTTGTGTTGGTCAGTATGAACAAGGTTGTGCTGGTCATGCAGCACTGATGAACAAGGTTGTGTTGGGCAAGAACAAGGTTGTGTTGGCCAACATAAACAATGAACAGTTAGGAAAGAATGATAGTTGAACTGAAATACGGTTTTAAAAGTCCAATGTTATAAGCAACATTGTCAAACAATCTTGTACTTTTAATGCCAACTATGTCGGACTACTTCTGTTTCCTAAGATAAAAAAAGAACTTAGATTTGATCTACCTTTTTTCGGCTATCGAGCTCCGTCTGTAAACGTCTGTGTGAAAATCACTCAGTTACTTGCCAACCGATGACTTCGTATGACTGCAGTCGTATAAAACAGCTTCATATTAAAAGTGAAGCGTCTGACAACAATATATTTTGAAGCAAAAATTTGAATTGTTTTTAATAATGTTTGTAACTCGCCAGATGTTTCTATTATCAACTCAATGATATGTTTGTTTTAAATAAACTATATTCTTCTTTTTAATTACCGTCTCGGTTCTGGTTAATCATATGATATGAAAATAAATGATCAGTATGCCGTGGAAATACTCTTATAAAAACATCTGTGATGTCGTCTTCACTGAAAAAACAGTTCCCTCTTTTAATCTTATCCTATCTATTATAGACTGTGCACGAAAAGTGCCTGCGTCGACTTTAAATATATTGAAAAACCAGTACATTTTTATATAGCTCTGAAACCTTTCTACAAATATCTTTCAACTTCATTGGCGAAAAACATTATGAAGAGCCATTTTGTAGAACAAATGTTACAGACCATTTCTGAATACTAACACTAAACTTCGACAGAGTATGCCTTAACTCGTTATAGTGGAGAGTCAAATCGTCTGCAGTTAGTAAGCTAGAATAAAATACTGACCAATTCGAACGCGAAAGGGTTAGACACTAATTATAGGTTATGACTCAGAGTTGAGAGTCGAAAAATAAGACTTGAGAGTTCGATGTCACTTAGAAAGAGTTCTAATATGAGTTGTATAAATAGTAATAATATCTGTCAGGTAATATGAGTTAGGGATTGATCACATGCACAACGCGAGTTTTGACGGGCAGAAACTAACTTGCATAAACTAAGTTTACAAAGAAGAATTGGTTTTAGATGCAAACGAATCCCAACATATAGTTACTTAAATCTCTTCACGTGGCCGAAGAAAGAATTCCATGACGCGAGTAACTTGGTTGCTACCCTGCGAGTCAAAGCCCCTTTTCCGACTTACGCATGCAGGCTTCGGGGAAAGTGGGCTCCGCCAACAAACTCGATATTTCTTTTTGAGCATGCGCAAACGGTTGCCAAGATACTATTTTGGGCCCAGACTCTAAGGCGTTACTTGCTATTTTCCTGCTAAAGTGTGTTCATAAACTAGAACTTGTTTGACCAGTTTAAAACCTGAGACAACATGGTCTACAAACTTTTCGAATGAATATAAACTTATTTAGATTAACCACTAATTAACATATGTATGAGATATCGTTTGCAAACTGCTCTAATAAGCTGCTCTTGTATTATACGACATCTATAAATTAAGCATCCTTAGATTATCCATTAATTAACATATGCACATCAAGCATGAGTTACATGTTCCGGCAAGAGGAATTCCATGTTTTGAACGCGGAAGTAGACATATTTCCAAAGTTAAAACGAAGAGATGTTTGTCGCCATGCTGAAGAAAGACAATTTTATTTGTCGTGGAAGTTGTTGGCCGTATTGTTTAATGTTTTTTGATAAAAGGTAACTGAGTCTAGAAGAGTCTTTAGAATCTATCATTAGAAAGTTGCAGGTTCGATTCTTATCTAACTAGTTACCACTCCTTGTGGCAGTTCTGTAGCGGCTCAGTTCAATTAGTGCATGCAAAATATTGAAAATTTAAAGTCCTAATTACTGACTCATCTTTCCCAAAGTAAAGTGATTATTACTTTTAGGTAACACTCGCAGTCAGACAGTTTTCTTTTGGCAAAATAAATTACTAATTCTTGGCGTTAATTGGAGGGTCTTGAAGAGTAAAATACAAATTGGGATTTGTCCATTGTTGCACTAAGAACTGTGTGTTTTTAAAGGACTTTTATCGCTGGGATGGGATTAAAATGTCACTAAGAAAAAATTTTTAAGACGTGTAGTCAACGAGAAAAATATTTTCTAATTGTTGTATGTTGGGAAATGGGATATAGATCCTCCTCCTTCAAGACTCTTTTAACTATATATACCAAAGTTTAGGAACATCATACTGAACAAAATCATAGTATATAAAACGTTTATTTTTTAACAAACGGAGAATCAGTATTCAAGGTTCTCAAAAAGTCCAAGGATAAGACGCACACACAGTACACATATAGTGCAAGACCAAAAGCTAATTACATAAAGGCAACACTCAGGTTCAGTATTCAATGTTCTCAAGAAATCAAAGTACAAGGGTAGAAAAGAGGCGCATATAATACAAGTACTGATGAAAGGCCCATTAAATATGTAATCGAAATCATAATTTTTATGCTGACTAGTGCGAGGTTAATATTAAATAGGCGCCTATATATAAGACTAGCCAAGTGACTTTTGTTACAAGAACACATAAAAGCGACCGGATCCCAAAAATCATCAGACATGCATTTTTCACATGTCAATCATTCTAATTTGTTTTTTTTCTTTCAAAATGATTTAATAAATGAAATATTTATTTAGCTGCTATTTACACGATTTAAATGAATGAATATGTATATAAGATTGTCTTCTTTTTAAAACGCGCTGTATGATTATATCATGCTGCAGCAAAATATATCAGTAATAAATAACCACAGATTTTTTGGACTAAAAATAAATGTGAAGTCTCCAAACTTTCTACATCAAGTCGTATGCAGTATAACAAACTGTCTAAAAATTTTGTGTGTGGAAAAACAAGAGAACAAGGGTCAGTGGCAGTGAAGAGAATGCATATAGCAGAGCGTTGATTGACAGACACACATTAGTTTTTCAGACTGCAATTCCGAGATTATTTTACGCACTTAAACCCTTGTCACTGCATAGGGCACTTTTGTAACTTACTCAACACGAATACGATGCTTGACACCGGCCCAATATTTGACCGAAATTTGTTGGACCAAAATTCCAAGTTGCCTTTGCTAAATTAGCCTGTAAACAGACTGTCTTGGATGGGGAAACGTCTATGCTACTTCCGTTTCTATTATGATTGGCCAACGGTTAATAACAATTTTCACTTTCACTTTCATTATCAGAACGTGGCTGGGATCGTTTAATAATATTTTCGCTTGTGTTGAGACAAAGTCGTTCAGTTAACTTTTAAATAATTAAGGTTCGTTGCTGTGAAGCCAAGACGTTTTGCTCAACTTTCAGTGGGTTCAGTTTAGCAGTCTTAGCAGAAAAATCCCCAGTGAAATAAGCGTCAGTTTCTGAAAAAGGCGGCCAGTGAAAGAAATGGCAAACCAACTGCCTTGGATACTTAAATACGATTAGAAGGAAATCGCGTAGTTTCCTTTTATTGCAGAGGAATGGTAGTCAATTAACGATATGGTGTGTAAGTAGACGTTTATTTCGCCAGTGTAGGTACATTGAGGGCGAGTCGCCTTGTAGTTTGTTTACAGTCAAGGGGCGGAAGGCCAATTATAGGGTTTGACGGCAGACGTTCTTTCTCACCAATGCTGTCTAAACTCCCAGAACGTCTGCTCGCAAGGTATTGCTAAATATATATGTTAATCTATTGTTGTAATATAAGAAATTTCGCTCAGTGACATGTCTCATTGTCGTTATATCTTTGCGATCTGGAGGTGGCATTATTCATCGCATGCACGAGTGGCACGAGTTGTTAGCGCGCTGCCTCTCACCACTGAAGTTAAGGCAAGCCCAGCAATCTTAGCTTCAAGTGAGTAGAGTTGTTGGTTCTGTCCTGTGCCTCGAGGGTTTTTCTCCGGGTTCTCCGGTTTCCCTCTTCAGTAAAACCAACAGTGTCCCCAATTAGTTTTTTGAGGTAAATACATTTGACACTTAAAATAAAGTTTACATACATACATACATGTATGTATTTTCCGTTCGAGTTAGTCTTAATAAAAAGCACCTTAACAAAGTTAAGACATGGAGGAAAACAAAACAAGAATAATAGCGTTCACTCAAGTCCCGTGTTCATACTTCGTTTAAATAAAACTTTACATTCAGACTAGAAATATATAAACGCAATAACCCCTCGCCCGCTTTTGCATGAATTTTTGTAAATACCTCCTGATATTCCCTCAGCTGATTAGTAACACTTGCGCTCTTTTTTATTGGGGGCCTGGAAATAGCCACTCCGGTTGATCAAAATATAGTTTTAATTCTAGCAGAATATTTGAAATAAAAAAACTGCAGTTTTAATAACTCTATTTTATTGAAGAAAAAGGTAACGAGGAACAAAGAAAAATTTAAGGATGATATTTCGTGAAAAATATTGAGATAAGGAAAATTGGTAGTCGCTTCCAGGATTTGAACTCGACCATGTTACCGTCCAAGCCGACTGTGTTAGACTACCGAGGCAGGTGGAAAAATTTTGTCAAAATATTAGGGTTATATTTTACACTTCTTTCTTTCCATATTTACAAAAAACATCGTGACAGCACAGAATAGTAATACAACCAGAAGTCCAACTCGAGTGAAAACTTGTCCGCATTTCTTCAATGCGCAAGTGCGATATTTTACGCCATCCTACGCCATCCTACGCGATTCTACGCAATGTTCTACGCCATCCTGGCAAGTTCCCCCGGCAGTTTTAACCTTCTTTTGAAGGTCTAAACTGCCGGGGGAACTTGCCAGGATGGCGTAGGATGGCGAGGAATCAAGATGCGCGAGGCGACATGCGCGAGGATATAAACTTCAAAGGTTCCGACGCGAGTTGGACTTCTGGTTGTATTACTATTCTGTGGTTACAGCATCTGAAAACATTTTTCAAACCTGGCAGCCTGCCACGGCAATATTCATTTATGACATTTCAAAGTGCTGAAATGGTTTTCACCTGCTGCATGTTAATAAATATTTCAACAGCATTTGTACCGTTTTAAAGAAGAAAAATTGCTCCTTTTCCGATTTTTATGCCAAATTATGGGCAAGCTACGTTAGTCACAAGTGGTTTTACAGTAAGAAAACTATTTGAAAAAAGATATTACGACGGCAGCCAAACATGCAATGGATAATTTTAAAATACTTTAAGGACACACAAAAGAGAAAACAAAATTAACAGTGATAGGATATACATAAGGAAAGTGGAAAACTCGAACAGCTTTCCTACTAAATGTTCGTGATTACTGAGAGCGGCTGCTCTATATTTTTACCGTAAACTAAAACCGTTTCGCCGGCCTTTATTTCTTCGTCGGTTTTCAAGTTTCACTCTTCCTTTCTCCTCCTTTCGAGTTCCGGTTTGACCGGTTTCCTGCTACTCAAGACGTTGTTTTGCTTTATACGTAGACTTTGATTTGTTTCTGTTCATTCAAAAGTGATATACGTTTCCCAAAAACTCCTTTCTACGGAGCCCCGGAAGGGCCATTGTTGCAACAAATTCTATTATTGCGCGATAAATTCTGTTATTGCGCGATAAATGCTGTTATTGCGCGATAAATGTTGTTATTGCGCGATAATTTTTTTATTGCGCGATAATTTTATTATTGCGCAATAATTATATTATTGCGCGATAATTTTTTATTGCGCGATAATTTTTTATTGCGCGATAATTTTATTGCGCGATAATTTTTAGGTGAAAATATGAGCAGATTTATCGCCAAATCAAAATGGAGGTCGTTGTATTGGTGTGTATATTACTTTCCAGTTCAGTTACGAGCGCAGTTCCACTGGGGAATTACTTGCCAGTCTTCCACCAAGACATAAATGGAAGGGATTCTTTAATCATGGAGTATTTCCATCTTGGCTTCAGTTATATGGAAATTTTGGCATTTCTTGCGAGCTGTCATGGTGTTGCACTCAGTATTCGTCAATTAAAACGGATTCTAAGACGTCACGGACTCGGAAGAAGAGTGAATGGTAGTGAAGTAGAAGATGTTTTCCATGCCATGGAACAAGAACTTAATGGTAGTGGAAGTACAATAGGTTATAGAGCAATGCATCAACGAATACGAAATGATCATAGCTTAGTTGTTAGCAGAGAAACAGTTCGCGAGATGTTAAAGATAATGGACCCCGAAGGCGTAACAGCTCGTTTGAAACACAGATTAAGAAGACGGAAGTACAAAGCGAGAGGCCCTAATGACAGATGGCATATTGATGGGTACGATAAATTAAAACCATTTGGTTTTTGTATCCATGGTGCAATAGATGGGTATAGCCGTCGTATCCTTTGGCTAGAAGTCGCTTCATCCAATAACGACCCAGCCATTGTAGCAAAATACTACGTCGATTATGTACGTCATATCTCTGGACCTGCAAGGGTAATTCGTGGAGACAAGGGCACTGAAAATACCAATATCGCTGCCATTCAACGATATTTTAGATCTTTGGGTGAGGATTCTTTTTCTGGAGATAAGAGTTTCATGTACGGAAAATCAACAACCAACCAACGCATTGAAGCTTGGTGGAGCCAACTGCGACGCGGTTGCTCTGATTGGTGGATCCGTTATTTTAAAGATATGCAATACCGTGGTTTATTTTCCGATGATAACATCATCCACGTAGAATGCCTTAAATTCTGTTACATGTCACTTATTCAGGAAGAACGCTATCGAATAGCTAAACACTGGAATACTCATGTTATCAGGCCCTCGACAAATGAAGATTCTCCCTCAGGTCGACCGGACACTCTCTACTTTATTCCAGAAGTTACTGGAACAGTGAATTATATTGTCAACGTGGATAACGTAGACAATGAATTGGCCAATGAGATGTGCTGTGTACAGCGTTCAATTTGTGAACCAGAGTTTGAAGAACTCGCATGCATAATCATGCAAGAGCAAGGCCTTCCTCTCCCCACTACTCACGAAGAGGCGGAGAATTTATATCTGAACCTAGTGCAGTCCATTAACAATTTACCTCAAGAATGAGGTTAGAAATATGAACAAATTTTCAAGATGTTTGTAAATATATATTCCCAATAATTTTTCAGTATCTTATATTTATGTTGATTGTTGCCTGTTGGTTACGTTGCTAGGCCAAATGATGTACAACACTTGAAAATAGAATTAAAAAAAATCTCGATTATTTGGTAAGAATAAGATCATAAGATCATGTTGCTTTGTATCAGAATACAATATTGTTGGTTTAAAATCAATCCCCTTAGTTTCAAAAAATGACACAGCGGCCATGTTGGAGTCACTGCATAACTGTGCCGCCGAGAGGTAAGCGCCATGAAGCCACGTGGAAATCCGGAAGCTACGCAGGCTAACCCGACCTTAGGCCCTGGTACTAAATTCCAACCTAGATGCAGAACAAAAATCTCTCTTAATACATGTATATGAAAATATGTAAGCGTTTCTTACCAAAAAATGTAGTTCTGACATACATATTGGGCTTTAGTTGCAACGACTACAGTACTAGTCAGTACATGGCATGCTGTATTTAACAAATAGGATATTGATTACGTGTCTCTCCAGTCTCCATGCACTGACAGAAACATAAATGACGCCATTTCAACGGAATAAAATGCCTAACACATAAATGACATAAATATTAATGATACAAGTACACAAGTTTATAACGGTATTTCAAAGACTCTATAATATAATAACAACTATGTTATTTAAAGCTGTAAGATACTGTTACAGCAAATGTAATACCAGTGAGTTTGTCGCTCAATTAACAACATTCATTCAACAATAATAAACCAGGCAAAAAAACGCAAACTTAATACAATGTAAACATAATCACTTTTGTGAAAACCGTGCGGTAGTTACATGAGATGAAAAAGCAACGCAGTTTCGGCCTTATCTTAGACTAAATGCCCATGCTTCTGGACTTTGAAGAGTGCTATCAAGTTGTTGCCTGAAGTCATTAAAACTTGAATATCCTCCTGATGGAAGGTCGATAATGCCAGAGCAAGTATGCACTGTAATATATATGGCTGGCAACCGGTGTAGCCGTGGAAGATTAATTTGATCTCCATTAGTGTCGACAAACTGCTGCTGCCCGTTGCATACCGAAGAAATCGGTGCAGTTCCTTCGTATTAAGTCCGCGTACATACTTTTTCAGGTATCTGACGACCACAGCTTGGCTCTTGTTTGCTGGCTCATCCTCTTTCAGCATTGACACGACTTTTTCGGTCGAAGGGACCATTGCTTCATAAACTAGAAAAAGGCTCTCTTTTGTAGACAACTGCCATAACTCGTCATAGAATCCAGTGCACATTCCTTTCTTCAAAGCTTGTGCAGCATTTGTTGGTTTACTGCACAACTCATTCTTAGCGACACAAATGAGTATATTTCTCAGATTAGCTGCAGTGGGTGCTTTGCTAACGCCATATTCAGCCAGAAAATCGAACAGGAATTCAGGGATATCTTGAGACAGAACACCTTTCTCACTTTCCAGGAGTGCAATCTCCAGTTTTCGTCTTTCATAATCACTAACAAGTTCCATCAAGCCTTCCAAGAACTCTGCATCGGTAACACCACTTTTTCCATACACAGCACAGGCAAGGAAAACTTTGTTGATGGTCAGAGGAATCACTCCCGTCAAGTGAAATCCATGACTAATTGCACGCCCCAGTAAAACATACGTATCCTCTTCTATATCTGGGCTTATTCGTGGAACAAATGTGTTACTACCGTCGAAGAACGCATTGATTGCACCGTTCCAAAACAACGAGAAAGCCTCTCGTTTTACACCATCAAGATCAAGTGCATTTTCTCCAAAGAATGTCACATTGAAGGAAGATAATGCATGGTCTATATCTTCTTGATAATATGACAGCATGTCCAGGGGCGGATCCAGGAATTTTTCAGAGTACGTCAAACCCGGAAATTTTTTAAAATTTGGTTCCCTGAAATGGCATTTCCTGCATTCTGACAAGACTATTTAGAAACATCTTACAGTTTTAACTTGTGTTTTTTATACAACGTTTTATGATTTTTTAAGGACTTGGCTTTTGCATTTTTTTTATCATTATTGGAGACAACTTTTTAGGACTGTTTTGCTCCATATCAGAGCTCATCATCAGCATGCCTACGAATCACTGTTGTACAGTGAATTCGACATGGACAGCCAAGGCTCCAAAATATTTTGTAAGGTCAATCACAGCCACTTGCTGCAATCCCTTAGCTGCCAAGCTGTCTGGTTTTGAGGCACCAGATACTTGCCTTAACACATACCTCTATCCAGCCAGTCACTGTCTGATTAGAAGAAGCAATATGGATAGACCATATGTGACATTTCATGGGCATCCTAGTCATCTTAATTCTTAACTACCTAATATTTACCCCTTATTTACTCTGAGTTGTCTGGTTTTGAGGCACCAGATACTCGCCTAATACCTCTATCCAGCCAAACACTATCTGATTAGAAGAAGTTTTAGTATCAATAGACCACATGGGACATTTCATGGACATAGAGAAGCTCATCTCTCTACATCATCCCAAGTCATACTAACTAGTAACTACCAAGTATTTTTATTCTCTTCCCCCCGAAATATATATATATATATATATATATATATATATATATATATATATATATATATATATATATATATATATATATACTACATATATATATATATATATACTATATATATATATATATATATATATATATATATATATATATATATAATGTACTTTATTTCATCACAAGATAATATAGATAGTACAAATAGATATGAAAGAAGAAAATAATAATTTACAGTGATGGGGAATCTACAAGAAAGCAAAATTTGCTTGTTTGCTGTAGATCCCTTTTATTGAAAATAGAACTACATGTAGTATATACATTAATAATTAACAAACTATGGACAATATATACCCCCTCAAGCCCACTACACAACATCTAAGTTATCGATGTTGCATAATCAGCCCAAGAAGGTATTTACTGTCATATTAAGTAACTTAATAATATAACATTGTTGGTATAGCCTAGAAAATTGCTACTTCACATATATTGTATATATAATAATAATGATGATGAAATAGTATATAAGCCTAATTTCTGCCTTTTTTTAATAAATTAATGTTTACCTTTTTTTAAATTTACATTCTGTTGCTATTGATCTAAAATTGTTCCAAACTTTCGGCTACAGTAGCTAAGATTATTTAATTATAATGTTCAGTGATGGATTACTTATATTTGTAACACATCTCATTATCTTAATAATTATATGATGAATTATTCATAAATATACTTGAGAGCTCTACATATCCCATCTAATTTAAATAATTTACGCTTTTTATGGTTGCACAAGTCTGAGGAACTAAAGATAAGATAGTATCCACTCACCTTAAAGCAATACAACGTTTCTTAACTTTCTTTCAAGAAACAGCTTTAGCATACTGAGCCTGAGGAATATATGCCTGCGTCGATATCCCGATCACCCGATGTATAAATGGCTTGCCAATCTGCGCCGAAAACTCTTGACCCACGAGGAATCCACACGATTGGAGTTTCTTTGTCAAATCGCAACAGATCGTCTTCGACAATTCATCGTTTTCATTCTGTGTCTCTTAGAACGCCATAAAAGAACTCAAGCAGAAGATTGACTGCTGGCTCAGGCCCGTAGTCCGTGTACGTCGAAATATCCTTTGCTAGCCAATCAAAAGCCAAGAACGTCAAAATATTTTACTTCCGACGTAGTCCCACTACTTCCGCCGTATCTCTATTGTCTTTGTCCAATCAGTGCTCGTTATCTTGACGTAGTCGGCCATTTTGACGTAGTTTAATTATCCACATTTGTAAATGGCATCCCTCTCTAACCTTACCGTATGAACAGTTTCGTTCAGGCTACATGAAGTAGACTAAGTGTCCTCCAGCCGAGGACTGGGAATTAATTTTTTCCTCGATATAGCAGCGCTAAATACGTACAAAAATGAAATTTTTGAATATTTCAAAAATTCATAAATTCATATAAAATTTTTAAAAATTTAAATATTTTTAAAATTGGAAATTTTCAAATTTCAAATGTTTCCAACTAATTAATTCATGAATAAATTCGTCTGGGATTTTTATCTACGTCGCGTGACGTGTTTGACGTACCCTAAATCCGCCCCTGAGCATGTCTTTCATGACGGTCTCTCTGTTCACAGTGAAGCTTTTTTCCTGACCAGAATCCATTACTTTTCTTAACATCTGTAACCTTCTCTGATTGAAATCCTATTAAAAACGATACGAATAAGAACTTCTTTAAAAAAACAACATAGAATATATGTCTTATGCAAACTAGCGCTGATCAATAATCATTCACATTCACGATATCAACTAACACTTATTTAAATTACAAGAAACAAACAAAATTCCCTGACATTCTCAAAAAAAAACACCATATAAACGCTTACACCAGATTATATTTCTGAAATTATTCCTGCTTTCTCGTGCTATATCAAGTTATCCACGTACTTTGAGTGCGTGTACCATCCGCCAATTATTTGCCAGAAATTAGGAAAAATCAAAAGTCGAATAATTTTGGTCCATCAAATGTATTTTCCCTTTCGATAGAATTAATATTCGGGACCCATTCTTGCATTTTATTTTTCAATTAACAAAGTATTGACAGAAGTCAAAAAATGACTTCAATGTCTGTTTTTATGTGATCTATAAGTAAAATAGCCTCTTCAAGAACAGCTAGGGGATAATAATCACGTACGCGGTGATGAAGGACAGCAAGATTTTTCTCGTAGTAATCAATAAAGATAAGTCCCTTGATTGTTTTTGAAGAGGCCATTTTATTTATAGATGACATGCAAAACATAAACATTGATGTCGTTTTTAAGTTCTGTTTATTCTTCGTCACTCAAGAAATGAAAAACAAAAATCGGTTCTGAATTAGAATCCTATTAAAATAAAAAATTCTGGGAATCTCTTTGGAAATTCTTTTCCAAAAAACGAACGGTACACGTACTGCTTCTGAATGTTGAGACAGCACTCAACAAGCTATGTACAGTTCTGTTATTCCCTTAGAGCAACTTGATAGTCTACTACACTTCTTCAGTTTGTGCTGTTGCAATATTCCACATTTATTTACTGCATTACTCAATTAAAAATAGCTAAAGCATGCTCCATTTCTTAATTTATTTAATTGTATCAGAATTATCGTATACGTGTTATTTCACCAATCACCTCATTTTCTACAGACGGTGTAGCATCAGGAATTGCACTGTCAAACAAAAAAAAATCACTTTCAGTTATAAGAATCGTTAAAACTTTTATGATGCTCTTAAAAAGATACAGTAAAAAGGCATAGACAACCCCATTCTAAATTTTACTTCAGCTGACAAAAAATATTGTATTGCTCAAAATTATGTCAAACAACTTGCCATCTACTTTTACTTGTCAGATCTCTTACTTACTCTGATTTGATCTCTTGAACTTGATCTGAGTGATCAACACGTGTAATGTTTTAATTTCTGTTCATGACTAGTACATTGAACGCTTCATGAAAATTGTAAAATAACGGATTTAAAACTACGTTACCAGTACCTATTCTAATTAACACTTAATTACAAATAATCAACAAAGCACAGCCAAGTTGACTGTCACTCAAGCAGTAAAGCAACTACTGTACTGTTAAAAACAACTAGTTGGATAAAAAATTATTTCAGCAAAAATTTTCTTTCAAGAGTTTTCTGTCATTGTTTTGCATTTCAAAATCAATTCCAGCAAGGGGGCGGAAGGGAGAGCAGAAATGTTTCTACCTTGGTTAAATAGCACTCCGTCGTGAATCGTGATGACATCACTGTTTAAGTTTGTCTGCTTTTATCCACACTTCTTGCAGTCTGAACAATCGCTAATGGCTCATTTGCAATCATTTGAAAATCAACTTTGGCTTGTTTGTCTGCCTTTTGTGCTATAAATAGCAGCTCAATGATATGCTACTGAACTCGTTGTGGACCCTCTCCACCAAGGCTGACGCAAGACTCTGCAGGGTATAAAAATTTGAATTAGAAATAAAATTATAGCCTACTGATCTTGAAATATCAATCATGCTTTGAAAAACGACAGATGTGGTTTATCTAGAAGAGAGAGGGGGCAGTCCCCCTATCTACACCCCTAGATTCCTTTCTTTGCTAGTGATCTATCACTCTATTAAGCCCTAATCAAACGAGAACGCAAGTCATCGCAAGTTGGCAGTCACAAATTTCTGTGGTGGTCATGCAAACACCCAAAGTAACAAAATAAAGGTTTCATGAGTGTTTTAAACTTAGTTTTAACTTTGTCACAGTACTGTACATAATATTTTCGGGAAATTATTCAGAGGGGCTGGCTAAACTGCCCCCTGGTTATATATATCAGCACCTCAAAACCTTAACCAGAATTTTACACTATTCTTAGGAAAAACAGATAAGTAGATTGTACTAGAAATGACTTTTTGAAATACTGCCATGTATTAACACGCAGTTACAGTAAACATGGTACTATACTGTCAGTATATTACATAATCACTGTGATTGCAGTTGTTAGATTCAAATAATTGCCATGAAGATGGTTTTGGGGTTGATGGGAAAAGGCTAGCAACAGATCATTAAAACATTGAATGACATATGAAGTTCATAATACGCAGTGCCCACTATAAATCAAGGGTTATTCATTTCTAAATCAATCTTTCAAATCACAATGCCATAATACTCACTGGTTAAAATATAGAGATCCAGCCCCCCACCATATTGTTTCAACATTCATTACTAATTAACCATGCAATATATTTACAACAAACATTTGTTACCGGTAATTCACTAGAAGCTGTGTGTTTTCAGGTACCACTGAGCTAGAACTGCAATTATGTTAGGCCTTATATATCAGTGTAATCTATGTTTGCAAGTTATTTAATACTAAGTCTGAAGACCAAATTTAAAAGAAAAAAGTTATAATAGACTATTTTGTGGAAGCCCCTGATTTATAGAAGGCTCGTCTACCTAAGTCAACATTTTTCAGTGATTAATTCAGAGGTAGAAAAAATAGTCGAGCATGTGAGTGCCACTCACAAGAAATTTTCAGCTCTTTAGTTTTGGATCAATTCCTCAATAGAGGCACCACAACTCAATTTAACATAAATGATCTACTGTACTCTGCAAGTCCACATGAAATTTTGTATGTTTAGGTTCTGCTCACAGGGAAAGAAAATCTATATTTTCCACCCAGGGCTGCTTATTATAACCTTTTTGTGAATTTGTAATTTTTTTTCTTAATTAAACATTATTCTTAGTCTTACCCTTCTAAATCTTCACTGAAAATCTGTGCAGGGAGATCAACATCAATTGTTGGTAATTCTATCTCATGACTTCCAAAGCCCAACATAGTAATTTCTGGTTCACTTTCCATATAGCAATGGTCCATCTCCACTTGGATGCATAACAAGTGTTGTCTTGGCAATGCTGCACACTGGACTTGAAGGACACACAGGAACAGATGGTGACAAAGCATTACAGAGAACAAAGTACATTGGTTGAGGCTGCAATGACCCCACCCAGTCATATACTGCCATAACTGTCTCTGAGCAACAAAAATGACGAGTTAAAACTCCTAGGCCAACATGACGCACTGCAACAATGACACAATCAACAGATGTAAAGTCAGGCTCTGGTAATACACGTCTTGCTCGAGCAGCTTGAATAGCCTTTTCATTGTCAACAATTTTGGCATTCTCCTTTGCTTGCTGCTCTAAAAACTGTTCTTCAAGTTGTTTGGTCTGATCTTTTAGCTGATCTACTTGCAATGACTGAAGATATTGTTCATTTTGCAAATCTATAATTTTTTTCCGTTTCACCAGAAGTTTCTGGCAAAGCAGTTGACCTGTACTCTGTGGGAACCATAGATGCTTGGATGCTACTTTTATTAGTAGCAGAATATGAGTTTTGTTCTGACATGATTTCTGGCAATTCAAAGTCATCATCACTTTCACTATCATGAATAGGTACCATATGGATTTCTTTCTTTATGTGCCTGGACATGAGGTACAGTCTAACACGAGATAGCTTATTATCTTCAATATAACTTCTTAAAGTAAAAGAATTTTGACGTTCACCTTCATCTAACTGCTGGTTTTTAACAGGCTCACTTTTAAAGTTCCCCAGTTCAAGCTTCATCTGTGAAATGCTCCCATGGTTCTGGCTCTTACCGTTGGGAAAGAAAAGCTGCAATGCTTGCTGTAGGATGTCGTCTGCTGTAGCATCATATTCCACATTGACCTCCCTACTTCCTCCTCCAGATGGCATACGGACTGGGATGTATCGTTGTTTATCTTCGTTAAAATGTAGCCATCCCAGCTGTATCTTTCTTGTTTTAGGTGCAGTTCCAGATTGGGAGGTTTTTACGTTTGGGGACTTCTTCATTTTAGTACGTAGTTCCTTCAATAACCGGAGTTTCCTAGCTTCTTTACCCTCATTATTTTCACCTGCTTGTGAGGCTAACTGCATTCGACAAAATGATCTGAGTGATAGCCTTTGTCCAGCCGCCTTCAATCCGTATTCCTCCAAGAGCTTATCATCCGCAAATTCCACGGCGCTGAAATCCATCTGAACAAATACCATATTTGTACATATTAGTACTGTATAACGTGAATGTTTTATATTCTACAAGACTGAAAGTTTACTTGATCCACCACACTTGAAAACATTTCAGAGAAAAAATACCTTTTCAACCAAGAACCTTTGTACGACTTCATTATTTACCCCTCTTCGAGCCAGAAATTCACAAACCTATGATGAAGGAAAAATACAAAGTTGATGCCCTTTTCTTATGTAGACGTTAATCGGAATTGCTTAATATGATATATATTGTCAACAAGAAACTATTTCTTAAAAGAAATAGCTGTTTCGTTCCGGTCAGTCGTTTATGAGGGTCTGTTTCAACAGCAATGACGAATTTTAGCTCAACTAATTATTTCCCCCATGTAGACTGGCGCGACAATTTTTACTACGCGCCTACGTTTCATACGACAAATTTAATTCAGACGATTTTTGTTTTGCATATAAACAAACTAGAAATATGCTGAAGCGAGAAGATTATAATAAAACTACAAAAAAATAATTTAAGCTTCGTCTAATAAAACGAACACACATTTCAGACGTTGTACCGTCTGATCATGACGGATTACTCTCTCCTCCGCAGTCCAGAGGGCAGGCTCTATTGATTATTTCAGGTTATTCGCAGTCGCATAAATTCGACTGAATTTAAATGTGACGTGCTAGCGGTCTCGCGATTTTCGTGAGAACGCAATTATTTTGGCAACGTAAATCTTCTATTCAGTAGCAATACTCTTCTGACCGTCTATAGGACGAAAATAAAACGTTACCAAAATAATTGCTTTCTCGGGAAAATTGCGAGACGCTAGCACGTCGCATTTAAATTTCATGCAGCTGATTTATTTGACACCGCGGTATTTATTGAATAATCGCCAATAGGAAATCCATAAATTTCCAAGGCCAAAAGGATCAATATAAATTAGGTCAATAACGGACTATCATCTTTTCGTCGTCATAGGTCATAGTTTAATTCTCGAATCAGAATAATCCATTTAGATGGGCACAAATGAATGATAACGAACTTCTAGCCTCAAACTATTGACATTATTGTTCGTAAAATACCTATATTTTAAAATTATTAGACACGCGTGAAACAGTGCGACTGACCTTTTGGAACGCGCAGTTGCCATACATAACGAATGCATTCTCGAGTTCAACGAGGGGAAAGTTCCTACTTTCTACAGCACAAGATTGATGACTCGCTTCGCACGGGATTGTTTACGTCTTCAAATTACTCTAGATCAGCAATATTTTCACTTCGTTTTGGCGTCTAACCACGCCTCCAACTAAATTTTTTATGCGGAATTTTGATTTCATTGGATAAGATCACAGTTATGTCAACAACACTGCACTACGATTGGACGATTTTCATCTGTGATGACAGTTTCTTTTGTGATGTCAATGGAAAGCTAATACAGTAACAGTTTCGTTCCTGCGGGGAACGAAACAAAAAACCAACTCAATTAATTATAAATAATAACGCTATATCTAAATAAGTGGTCCTTTTACCTTGTTAACTTCTTCGTCCGCCATGGAGCCATTGAACTCTTTGCATGAGCCCGCAGTATTAACTACGAAAATTATCGCGCAATAAAATTATCGCGCAATAAAATTATCGCGCAATAAAATTATCGCGGAATAAAATTATCGCGCAATAAAATTATCGCGCAATAAAAAATTATCGCGCAATAAATAAAATTGTTGCGAAATAATAAAATTATCGCGCAATAACAGCATTTATCGCGCAATAATAAAATTTATCGCGCAATAATAAAATTTGTTGCAACAATGGCCCTTCCGGGGCTCCGTACCCCTTTCTGACTTTCTCAAGTATTTTAATATTTATTTGTTTATAGTTCAAATCTTTTTGTCAAGAACTATGTTGTCCCCAGTGCCCCACAATCTTAACCGCACGTGGTCCGTCCACACATATATACAAATAAACTAGAAATACATGAATGCAACAACCCCTCGCCCACTTTTATTAAATGGTTTTTTGAAACACCCCCACCCACCCACCCTGATTTAAAATAAGCACTCCTGATATACAACCAATATAAAAACAAACAGATTTTAAAACAAATGATAATCCTCGAGATAATTATAGAATTTATGGATAGGATGACTAACTGATTTAATAAAAGTTGAACATATCAAAGCAAAACTTACCGTGGGTGCCAGAGGCTCTGAGTTCGTGTTTGGGAGAGGGAGAGCCTCTGGTCTCGCGAGCTTCAAATCTCACTTTATGGCGAGTTACTTCCTGTTGATTATTTTCACGGTTGAGTGAAATTTGAAACGCACGTTGCTATGTTACGATTGTTCAAAGTCCTCGACAGGCAGCAAATTAAGCATACTTCGTTTTCGATAAGGAAACTATGGATTTTATCACAATTCTGACTCACTGTGGAAAGAATAATTATCGGACTTCCTCAGTTCACAAAAACTAGACTTTCGCTTTGGTCTTTCAGTGAGCTGAAACGGCAATCCAAGACTCAGAGGTGTGGTTTAATTTAAGTTTTTAATATTTTTAATTACTTCCTGTTGATTATTCTCACGGATGGTCCACTCGTTTGTTGCTTCGTTTTCGATAAGGAAACTATGGATTTTATCTCAATTCTAACTCACTGTGGAAAGAATAATTATCGTACTTCCTCTGTTCACAAAAACTAGACTTTTGCTTTGGTTTTTCAGTGAGCTGAAACGGCAATCCGAGACTCAGAGGTGTAAATTTTTAATATTTTTAATTACTCACGGTCACGCGTGACTAAGTGACTTGCTTTGATTAACCAATAGTAACGCTTTCAGAAATTTAGGCCAATCAAAAACCGAGTTCAGATATTGAACTCGCCAAAGTGAGAGAGACCAGAGGCTCTCCCAAACACAAACTCAGAGCCTCTGGCACCCAGGGTAAGCAAAACTTAGATCTAGGATTCAAAAGGGATTATTTTTAGCAAGCACTTAAATGGCTTATGGCTTCCCTGTGTGGCTATGTATACTGTATACATGCAAAGGCAGAACTAAAAGCTAACAGCTCAAAATTACATTTATAATAGAGTCTGAGATAAAAACAATTCAATAGAATTGGATCCCAGAAAGAAGTATTGAAACAGACCACGTTTCAGTCGAAAATTTGGAAATACAGCAAAAGAAATCGCCAAAGCTCATGCAAAGTCAATGAATAACATCAACATAAGCTTATAAAGGAAGTGTTTTAAGTTAGCTTTAGTTAAGCTGACTTATGGTTTGGACGAGCAAAGGGAAAGCACGAAAACGTGAAGCTGTATACTGTTTAGCTTATTAAGACAACAACAATCCTACCTTTTATATAAACTTTAAAATGATTTGACCACTCGAGTGACCACAGCCACTGCAATTCAGATCGAGTTTTGTTTATCATACGGCGTTTGTTTTTTTCAGGTTCTCTGGTTTCGCTTCAAGATATGTTAAACAGGCTGTGTAACTGCTCTTCGCGTGACGCACGCGCGTGTCGCGACTTTAAGAATCACGTGACTAACCTCGAGGTAGAAAAACTCAAGTAAGTGAAGAAGACATCTTGTTTACGAAGATATTGTGATTCAATGTGTAAAACTTACGATTTTTCGCTAGCCCGGAACCGTTGTTTACCTTTCCTTTGTTTATTAAAGTTACGAGTTAAAACGTCTTTCTTGTGGCGTGTTATCCGTGTATGAAACGACAAGACATTCACAGTAAACAACGAAGGGACTTTCAAATGCGTTTTGAAAGCTGAAAAGGAAACCAAGTGATATTTCGATCAAAGGATAAGACTATGGCTTCAAAGACCCAAGGCGATGAGCTGGAAACACAACTGGTGGAGGACGAAGTTCCATTGGAATCAGAAGACGGGTTAAGAAAAGGTCTGTTACCCGAACAAGATGCCTTTGTCGCAGACAAACAAGAGGACCAATGGATCATAAGAAGTTTGGAGTCACAAGGACAACAAGCTCGACCTCGCACAAGAAAGGCTGTCTTAGCGAGCCTGGAGAACATCAGAAAGAAACGAAACCGAGCAGGTGAGGCTGTGAAATCTAGAATCAGTCGTTTAGACCAATTATTAAGAGAACAATGTACTGACATCGTAAAACTAACTGCCAGTAAGGATGGTCTGAACATGGATATGGATGATCTAAAACGCTATCACAACGAAGTATCTGATTTATCATTACTTAATTCAGATAATGAATTTCCTAATGAAGACCATGAGTATTTTGATCATATATGTGATACTTACTTAGAATGTTGTGCAGATGTAAAGACTAAAATTAAGGATTTAACTCAAGAAAGATTTGAAATGCTGTCACAAAGATCGCACAGATCTAATACAAGAAGTTCTGTCTCTAAATTATCCAAAGTTTCTCCGGTGTCATCAAGACAGGCTGCGGCAAATGCTGCAGGACTTAAAGAAAAGATGACTAGCCTGATAAAGCAGCAAAAACTGGAGAGAAAGCAAGAAGAGTTAAAAAATCTTCAAAGGGAGTTGGACCGAAAGGGAGGGCAAGAAAGGCTGCAGGGTGAGATTAATGCTGCTGAAGCAATACATTATACACTTGTGGAAGACCCGAAGCTACCCCTACCTAGCAACAATCAACCGAGTACACTTCTACCTAGCAACAATCAAGCGAGTACACCCCTACCTAGCAACAATCAACCGAGTACACCCCTACCTAGCAACAATCAGCCGAGTACAGCTCTACCTAGCAACAATCAACCGAGTACAGCTCTACCTAGCCCGGCGAGCCAGCACAACACCAATCAACAATCAGTACCAATCAATCCAGGTACTATCCAGCCGAGTACCAGTTACCAAGATGCAAGTATTGGTGAAAGAAGCCAGGCCGATGCTAAAGAAAATACAAATTTTGGTAGTATTGAAACACAGTTAGACCCAAGAACCCCTGCCTTTGAACCCACGCCGTTGTGTACATCAATTCAACCTACTCCCCATTCCACTAGCCTAATAGAACAGATTCAAAAATATCCTTGAATATCCTAAATGGGTCTCTGCATTCGATGCTTTAATAGCAGAAGAAGCTGTTAAGCCAGGCCACAAGTTGTAATACCTCGGGGAATATACTTTTGGATCTGCGCAGAAGATGATAAATGGTTTGCTAGGTCTCCAAACCGAGGATGCCTACAAGAGAGCTAGAAAGATACTTCAAAATCATTTTGGTGATCTATTCAGGATCTATGAGGCGTATCATGAACGACTGAAATCATGGCCCGTCTGCAGTAAAGGTGCCGAGCTCCAGGAGTTAAGTGACTTTCTGGTATCAACCCAAGAAACCATGAAAACAGTTCAATATCTCAGAGAATTCGATACCTTCTCAGCAATACAAGAGCTGGTGGCAAGACTCCCATCTCATTACAGCAACAAATGGTCACAAAGTGCCAAGAAAGTTGAAGCCAAGAATAAGGAATACACCTTCAATGATCTAGTACAGTTCGTACAAGAAGCTGCAACAGATGCAACCCATCCAGTCTTCTCCCACGAGGCCCTAATATCCAAGAGGAGAGAAATCCAAAAGGATACAAGACAAGAAGATAAGAAATTCGATAAGAAAAGAAAGTATGGATCTTTCTCTACAAGCAAGAGATCAGAACAAAATCATGGTGATGATACCGTAAAGAAAGGACAGGATATATGTCCCTTTTGCGACAAACAGCACAAGCTGGAAGTCTGCGATGGATTCTTAAAGAAGAAGGTTAAGGAAAGGGCCGAGTTCGCCAAATCGAAAGGCCTTTGCTTCTTGTGTCTGCAACAAGGTCACATGGCAAGGCAGTGTAAAGGAAATGTCAAGTGTCGTACTTGCAAGAAGCCTCACGCAACGGTTCTTCATTTTGAAGCTAAGCCCAGCCCTGAGAATGATAAAAAGGAAGAAAGAGTGAAAGAAGAAGAGACCCACGTATTGACCAACAATTGTGTCAGAGTTTGCCACGCCAGCGATTGTCAGGATATGCCAACGAGTTCACTGATCTTGCCTGTGTGGATATGTCATGAGGATACCCCAAGCAAGAAAGTAATGACGTATGCAGTACTGGACGATCAAAGCGATACTTGCTTTATCACAGACGGTGTCTGCAAGGAACTAGGAATCAAAGGCCCCGAGACAGTCATCGAACTAGGGACAATGCACGCTGTGCAAAATATCAAGAGCCAGAAAATCAACGGATTGGTTATTTCACCAGAAATTGGAACCACCTAAAACCAATCGCGAACAAAATCGCTGTATATCGTGACGACCTTACTATCTGGCTGCTCATTGGAAACAACTGTGTACAAGCCATTAAACCACGCGATGTTATTCCTGGAAAGCCACGAGACCCGTATGCTATTCGAACCGCACTTGGATGGAGTTTGGCTGGCGCAACGAATCACAAGAGTTCCAACGCTAAGAAGATCAGCTCCAATTGTCATCGAATACATACTCGGGATATTTTGTCTCAAGATACTTCAGAGTTAAATTTCATTTCACATAAGCCAACTAAAGAAGTGTTCAACCCCACCACAGTAAAGGAAATGTTCGAACAGGACTTTTCAGAAAGGAAATCAGGAGGAAAATCCGTATCACAAGAAGATAAACGATTCCTGGAGAAGACAAAGGATGCGATTCATATCACGGACGATGGCCATTACGAGATGCCACTCCCTTTTCGAGAAGACAACATCGAGTTACCATTCAACAGAAGCTTGCGAAATCCCGCCTTGATCGTCTAAAAACACGATTCGCCAAAGACGCCAAGTACAAGTATGCATGACTACGTTGGCTTTATCGAGGACATGGTGACGAAAGGTTACGCCGAGAAAGTTCCGAAAACCGAAGAAAAGGCGTGGTATATACCTCATCACGGTGTTTATCACCCAAGAAAGCCCAACAAAATCAGGGTGGTATTCGATTGCTCAGCCGAATATCAAGGCGAATCGTTGAATCGTCATCTCCTGCAGGGTCCTGACCTTACGAACACGCTTACTGGAGTACTGTGTCGTTTCCGTCAAGGGAGGTAGCCTTCAGCTGCGACATCGAGTCGATGTTTCATCAGGTTAGAGTAAACGAAGAACACCGCGATTACCTGCGATTCTTGTGGTGGACCGACGGTGACATCTCAAAGCATCCGGAGGAATACAGGATGAAGGTCCACCTGTTTGGAGCCACATCGTCTCCCGGATGCTGCAACTTAGCATTGAAAACCACCGCAGAGGATAACGAAGAAGAGTTTGGCTCCGACGCAGCGAACTTTCTGAGAAATAATTTTTCCGTAGATGACGGGTTGAGGTCCACGTCGTCAGTCCAAGAAGCCACCACACTTGTTAAGAACAGTGTCGAGATGTGCCGAAATGGAGGTTTTCGCCTGCACAAGTTTTTGTCGAACGAAAGAAAGGTCATCGAATCAGTTGCCGTCGAGAATCGCGCTACTGAAGTAAAGGAGTTGGATCTAGATCATGACGTCCTCCCGATAGAGCGAGTGCTAGGTGTGGAATGGTGTGTCGAAATCGACGCCTTCCAATTCTGTATTACATTGAAAGATCGACCATTTACACGACGTGGCGTCTTAGCAACGGTGAGCTCAATCTAGGACCCACTCGCCAACTCAGATGTGATTGTGGAACTAACTTTGTCGGTGCAAGTGCCGAGTTACGAAAGTGTCTCGAAGAAATGAATCAAGAAAGGATTAGAGCTGAGCTGCTAAAGGAGAATTGTGACTGGTTCGACTTCAAGTTTAATACTCCCAAAGCCAGTCACATGGGAGGAGTTTGGGAGAGACAGGTTAGAATTGTCCGTAACGTTCTAACCGCACTCCTTCATAAGAATGGAAATCAACTAAATGAAGAATCTCTTCACACATTGATGTGCGAAGCCGAGGCGATTGTCAACAGTCGCCCCCTCACGGTCGACAACTTAAGTTCTCCTGACTGTTCAGAAGCTTTGACGCCTAATCATCTCCTAACGATGAAAAGTAAAATAGTTCTTCCACCTCCTGGAGTGTTCCAGACTGCTGATATGTATTTGCGTAAGCACTGTAGACGAGTTCAACACCTGAGCAATGAATTCTGGACACGGTGGAGGAAAGAATTTATGCATTCCCTGCAAGAACGCCAGAAATGGCTCCGACCAAGAAGTAATGTCGAAGTCAATGACGTGGTCGTGATTAAAGACGGTGATAAACCTCGAAATCGCTGGTCGTTAGCTCGTGTAATAATGGCCCATGAAGAAGAAGATGGTTTAGTTCGTAAAGTGAAGCTTATAGTTGGAGATCCGAAGATTACGAACCAAGGAAAGAGAACCAAGTCATTAACAACACTAGAGCGTCCAATTCACAAGCTGGTATTGTTAGCACCATGTGAATAATGACCGGGAATCCCGGAAGAGGAGCCTCTCAAGTTATAGAAACGTCTATTTAAGATACTGTTATGTTACTTTTATTGATTAAATTTAGTAAATTTAGGGGAGCCATGTAACTGCTCTTCGCGTGACGCATGCGCGTGTCGCGACTTTAAGAATCACGTGACTAACCCCGAGGTAGAAAAACTCAAGTAAGTGAAGAAGACATCTTGTTTACGAAGATATTGTGATTCAATATGTAAAAGTTACGATTATTCGCTAGCCCGGAACCGTTGTTTACCTTTCCTTTGTTTATTAAAGTTACGAGTTAAAACAACGTCTTTCTTGTGGCGTGTTATCCGTGTATGAAACGACAAGACATTCACAGGCTGTTTGTATCCTTTTCTTCGTTGTTCTCGTTTATTACTCGGGCTATCTGTTAGGTTTCGACGTCATTCCCTGTTTTTTTTCTCGGGATGATGCAATAATTACAATATGTCGACTCGGTAGGCTTTACGAAACCACGCGGTGTTTCTTGTCGCCATCTTCTGTGGTCGCTATTGCTCGAGCGTTTGCTCAAACTATCCAAAGAAATATACTAAATTTGTGATAAGGTTGATAAGGAATGTGGCTGGCAAGTATCTTAATCATAAACACGCTCACAACTGCTTTCTTGGAAGTGTTTGAGATCAGTTTAAACACGGCGCGACTGCATAAGTACTGGCTGAGGTACTCAGCCAATCCTGCCCAAACGCATCTCATTGGTCCACACAGCTAAATTACTTCCGGCCTTACCGAGGAACTTTGGCTGAGACTGAAGAGTGGAGCTTTTGTGAGACTGTTTTTAAATTAAACTTGCCACTTCCCAAACGTCGAATTTGTCTTTTTCAAGTGTAACACATCATTTTGAGTAGAAAGACGGAAAAATTACGCTTCCAATACGTCGAAACAAAACTAAGGTGAGGAAAACCGTACGAAAAAGACCAAGCGTCTCACCATTTTTCTTGTTGAATGCAGACGATGTCTGTATTCTTTGCTTATTCATTCATATCTTCCGTCCTTGTAATTATAAGACCCTTTTATATACACCAAGAATGTTGATAATAAATATCTCCATGTAGATGTCTGAACATCATCTCACTTTTCAACGACGACAACTTTGTTTTTGCACGACCGGCAGTACATGTTGTCTGGAAAGCCAGACAAATGATTACTAAAAAGTTCCCAATTTGTGATATATTGACTTGCAAAGTTAATATAAGAAACTATTTATTGTTTTCGTTAAATGGTCTGTTTTAGTTAAGTATCAAAGTATTGTCTTTTCTATGGAACTCTATTTTAAAAAAACGGCAAAAGACAAAGCAGCTATACGTGACCTTCAAACATCGTTTGAAAGCAAGGTCATAATATAAGCTTATATATTTTACAAATTCATTGACCAAACAAATTTAATCACTTCAGAATTGTTTTTATCTAAGACTCTTATGCTTCTCTTTACAATTTACATGGGTAATTGAAAGGAAAAAAGGTTATAAATAAAAGATAATTCTCAAAACTTCACCAGCTCACTGACTCGTTGTTGACTTGACTGTTGACATTTCAAACTGTCAGTGCGTAGCCGGGGGGGTGGGGGGGGGGGGGGTGGGGGGGTGGGGGGGTGGGCTCCCTTTTATGCGCTCGCTCCGTGTTTAAGTGGCAACGTATGGGACATTATTTTGGGTCCACAACTGAGAACGATTTAATAATACAGACATACAGTTTATGTTTTCGAATGGCTAGCAAGTCTCTACCGGTACAGAGTTGAGGATCAAAACGCTAACATTCTGGATCTTTATACACTGGCCTTTCTATAAATGTCTTGGTCGATGCATTGTTCATACTTCATAGCTTTCTTCATGGCTTCAGCAATACTGCAAACAGTTGTTCAATTATCTGGCTTAATACCGCTCATGACTGTCTGTGCTTAGAACTTATAAGCATGTAATTTTGTTACAAGTATGTTTATGTCCATATCTTGATGTTCATTTTGATATAAGTTTTGATGCATAGGTTGAGCAAATATACAGTATATTCATAAAAACAACTTTGGACCAGTCATGTTCCTGTAATATATATATAGTACTATATGGAGTAATACTTTATTGATATATCCATTATAACTGTCATATGACATCAACAGCCAAGTGTGTGTTATACACTAATGGTACCAAAATTCATAGAGAAATTACAGTGTCTGATATTGACCTACAGGCTACAGTACCAGTGCTATAGAGACAAAAAGCCTTCCCAACACGCTATAAAGCAAAAACACAGAATTAGGATTCATGCACAAACATACATGTAGGGTGTAGGCGTATTTAACTGGCCACCTATTGCCTATTTGCATCCTAGCCTGTGTGACAGGTGTTTTGCTTGCAGGTGGGCGAGGAATGTCTGTCATAATTCTATTCATAAAAGTGTTTTTAGTTTCTAAAATCTCAGCTAAAATTATACATGTATCTACTGCCTGAAATGCAAGGCTAATCTGTACCTGGCCTACACACCTGAAGTTTGGGCACCTCAGATAATAACTAAAATCAGTAAGGTTGAAAGACTACTATACAGGGTGACACAATATAATTTAAGTTTTTTAATTGGCAGTATTTAGCACATGCACACAATTAGGCCTGCCCACTATTAAAGTAGCAGGTGTGTTGTTTAATAAAGGGTCTAATGTTTCATTGCTACATGCAATATCATCAGTCTGAATGAATAGTAAACACAGGGGTGACAAGTAAACTATAAGGTAGTTATGTTATTGCAAGGTATTTTTATTTGTGCTACCTGTGATGGTCGAGTCTAGGTTATCAACTCTGTTATTTTTACTCAACCTAGGTTTCTTTGAGCTCTGTTATTTTACAGTACTTGTGACATCACATTTCCCACTCGGGTTATCTGTCAGACTGTGGTAGATGCCAAAATTCATCATGGCTGATTTTCATGCATGAGTCATGGGTTTTTTATTGCATTGCTAAGCGCTTAAAGACGTTAATAATGAAACCCTACCCCCCCTGAACCCTAACTTCAAAGAACCCAGGGGTCCTAACCCTAACCCTAACCTCAAAGATGGCGGGTTCATGTCATTACAGTTACATATAGTGGGTCATGGAACAATGCCTGTCAATGCTTGAAATTGTGCAGTGGATTAATCAGTGTAAATCCACGACCTTGAATTATCAGGGGACAAGACCTCTGCCAACTGAAAATAAGTTTGCGTCACTGAGTGATGAAAATGAAGCTATTATAATCGATGATGAATTGAATTCCAAGTCCAACAATGTCGACGTTGGTGAAAAGAATTTGACTACAACTAATTCGGGTAGCAACTCCAGGAAGTCGAAAGGTGGAAAGCCAACTAAGAAAACGAATGGCAAGAACAGCGACAGAAACACTGCATTAACTCAATCCCAAGAATCCAAACAAAAAGAATCGAGTTCGCCGGGATTTACAGCAGTAATTGGTGATTCCTTATTAAAAGACATCAAACAACACCTATTAAGTAAGTCGACGAAGACTCGTGTGAGTGTCAAAAGCTTCGCTGGTTCGACAGTCAAAGACATGCAACACTACTTGGTACCTACCTTGTTGAAAAAGCCGAAACATGTTATTTTACATGTTGGAACGAACGACTTGCCGAGTGGTAAAGCTACTGAAATCATCAAAGGTATTAAGTCACTCTCCTGTCTTATTCAGAAGTCGTGTCCTGAAGCCAAGGTCACAGTCTCATCACTAATCGTTAGAAATGACGATAAAGCAACCAAGGTAACCGAGTTAAATGCCTTACTAGAAGCTTACTGTACTAAAACTCAGATAAACTTCCTAGATAATAGAAACATAGGGCTGGAAGGTCTAAATGGATCAGGTGTTCACTTGAACAAAAAGGGAAATTCAGTTTTAGCAACTAATTTAATTTCTTACATTAAAGCCTTTTAACATATATTCTCATCCAGATTCTTGCGAAACTAATTCCGATTCGACCCCTGAGAATGAATTATCCGCGTCGCAATGTACTAGTAGTAACAGCGATCATGTTAATAATGATAACGTAACCACTAAGTTCAGGGGACTGAAAGGTTTTCGAATTGCCCATTTGAATATCACCTCTCTCATGAAATATATTGAACAATTAAGAATTTATTTGCACGGTCAACCACTAGACATTCTGAGTATTAACGAAACCCGATTGGACAGCAATATAAATGATACAGATATCAAAATCAATGGTTATGATATTTTAAGAAAAGATCGAAATCGTGAGGGTGGTGGTGTTGCAATCTATTATAGGGATCATTTGAATGTTAAAGAGCGAAAAGAACTAGTCCCTGAAAATCTCGAGTCGGTCTGTGTTGAGGTTAGACAAACTAAGAGCAAGCCTCTACTTATTACATCACTTTATCGACCACCTGGTGAAAGAATAGAGATATTTGATGAAATTCAAAATCTTATTCAAAATATTGATGGTGAAAATAAAGAGCTAATTTTAATAGGAGATATCAATTGCGATCTTCTTGCTGATGTTAAACCTCATCACACAAACCGATTTCTTGATATTGCAAATTTATTTCAGCTCACACAAATAATTTCAGAACCAACACGTGTAACAGCAAATACACAAACATTGTTAGATCTGTTTCTAACAAATAAACCAGAGAATATTAGTAACTCTGGAGTAATGCATTTGGGAATTAGTGACCACAGTCTCATATATGGATGCAGAAAGATTGCTTTTTGCAAAAATCCACCGACGATTGTTGAATCCAGAAATTTTAAACATTATAATTCGTCTGCATTTAAAGTTGACCTTGCCGAATATTTATCAATGTGTGACTGGCGATCTAATGACCCAAATGTACTATGGAATCAGTTCAAAACTACATTTAATCGCGTAGCTGAAATACATGCCCCCATTAGACATAGACGAGTAAGAAGCAATTATGCTCCCTGGTTAACTGAAAATATAAGAAATGCAATGAATTATCGTGACTACCTTAAGAAAAGAGCAGTTGTAACATTATCCAACGATTATCATAACGCATACAAAAAAGCAAGAAACCATGTTAATAAGTTGATTAAAAATACAAAAGCTCGATATTATCGAGAAACAATTGATAAAACCAAAAATAATCCGAAAAAAATGTGGAAACATATTAATCAACTTATTGGCAGGGGTTCAAAAACAACTAACATACCATGCATATTAAAGTCAATGATAACAGTTTATCGAACAGTAATGACATAGCAGATGCCTTTAATACTTATTTTACAGAAATTGGACAGGGTCTCGCAGATCAGATTCCACAAACAAACAGTAATATTGATGAATTTATAGAACCTGTTTCTCATACATTTAAGTTTAAAGATATTTCAATCCAAGAGTAAGAAATGTTTTAGAGAAACTCAATGCCTCAAAATCTTGCGGACCTGATAAAATACCTGCTAGTGTATTAAAGGATTCAAGTGGGATAACTGCTTCTTATCTAACGCACATCTACAACTGCTCTCTTTCTTCTGCAATTTTTCCACAAGAATGGAAAAATGCCAGGGTCTCACCAATTTTTAAATCAGGAAACAAAGAGGAATGTGAAAACTACAGGCCAATTTCAGTTTTATCAGTGGTAGCAAAGATATTTGAAAAACTGGTCTGTGGTCAACTCAATTGTTATTTAAAGGAAAAGAACATCCTGACTAATTACCAATCAGGTTTTAGAGAGGGGTATTCAACTGAATCTTCTCTACTTAGTACTACAAATTCCTGGTTAATTTAATATAGATACAGGTCTTATCAACGGAGTTCTCTTCCTTGACCTTAAAAAAGCATTTGACACGGTTGACCACCAAATCATGATCAGAAAAATGTCTTTGTATGGGGTGAAAGATAACGCTCTTACCTGGTTTACTTCATATTTAAGCAACCGAACACAGGTTTGTAAAGTGAATAATACAGTTTCATCTGCAAAACTTGTTAACTGCGGTGTTCCTCAGGGGTCGAATCTGGGTCCACTACTCTTCTTGCTTTATATTAATGATTTACCTAACTGTTTAAAAATATCCACACCGGCTATGTATGCTGACGACACAAACTTGACAGTTTGTGGAGAAACAGCCAAAGAGATTGAAAGAAATTTAAATAGTGAACTTGAAAATGTTAACAAGTAGCTTTTGGTCAACAAATTAACCCTCAATGTTAAAAAAACAGAATATATGATTATTGGCTCTAAACAGAGGTTATCGAAAATTACAGATGAGTGCCAAATTAAAATTGATATAGGAGGTAAAGAAGTTAAGCAAGTAAAATCAACCAAAAGCCTAGGAGTTATTATCGATGACCGCTTGTGTTGGAAAGAACAAATTGATGGCATCAGCACAAAGGTTTCAAGAGCAATTGGAATAATCAGACGTGCTAAGCCATATGTTAAAAAAGAATCTTTAGAACTGATGTACCAGTCTCTAGTTTTACCTTATTTCGATTATTGTTCTCTTGTTTGGGGTAACTGCAACCAAACACTCAAAGATAAAATTCAGAGACTACAAAACAGAGCAGCACGGATTATTACCGGAGATACATATGATGTACGTTCAAAAGACATCCTTTCTAAGTTAGGATGGAGAAATTTAGAAGAGCGTAGAGTATTACAAACTGAATCATATGTTACAAAAGCTATTCAAAAGAAATGTACAGTAAGTATAAACGAAATGTTTAAAATTTCTGACAAAAATTACCAACTAAGGAACAATAACCTTGTGCTGATGTTATCTAAACCGAAAACAAATGCAATAAAGAGGAGTTTTAGCTACTCAGCTGCAAAAATCTGGAATAGTCAATCCACTGATGCAAGAAGAAAAGTTATAAATGAGTTGCATCTTTAAAAATTTATTTTATTTAATTAAATTTTATTTTATTTTTTAATTTTAAGTATTTTAATGTTGATTGAGTAGATAGTTAGTAATTATAGAACTTTTAGACACCTTTTAATGTAGTTAGTTATTAGTTATTGATCAGTGGCATTTGTAGCCAACATTACATGGTTTTATCTAAGAATTAACATTGACTTTTATAGGACATTTAATATATCTTCTCTTTTTAAAATTTTATATACACGGCCCTATGAAAAACAGCCTTTTTTAGTTTTTCTATATATATCTTCTTTTTTTTTAAGTGTAATAATTAGAACTTTGTAATATTTTTTCTTGTATTGGTTACTCTAGGTTGATGAGGCTACCGTGTCAAAATAAGACTAATAAATAAATAAATAAATAAATAAATAAAAGCTCAAAGCCTACGACTGCCAGGTAGCCCGAGTTAACGCCTAGCGGGCGTCTTGTTAAGAGCAGGCTCCATTTTGTTAAACCACAGTGACCCAACCGCACACTAGGTTAATTTACAGTGTTGTACTTGTTTTTTATATAAACTTGGAAAATTTTGCCATATTTTAATTTATAGTTCCGTAAATCATTAAAATAAACTTACTTTTGACAATTCATCTCTCATGTCGTCTATCTTCAATGAGTTGAAACTTGTAGCGGCAATAGTTTCGAACGGCGTTCGACCCGTTCGAAACTATTGACGCTACAAGTTTCAACTCACTGAAGGTAGACAACATGAGGGATGAACTGTCAAAAGTAAGTTTATTTTAATGATTTACGGAACTATAAGTTAAAATACGGCAACATAAAAGTTTATATAAAAAACAAGTACAACAACTGTAAATTAACCTAGTGTGCGGTTGGGTCACCTGTGGTTAAACGAAAGCAAAATACTGACAGATTTAATATTTTTCTTCGTCGCTAGTCACCAGTGTCCAACTATTCTTACCGCGTGACACCGTACCAAACATATATATATATATATATATATATATATATATATATATATATTTATATATATATATATATATATATATATATATATATAAATAAATAAATAAATAAATAAATAAACAAGATTTCGTCTCCCTCGTTTTTTCTACACGCGTGTAAAATGGACTCCATGAGTGTCGAGATTAGCACCCACACGGGATAAATAAATAATTACATAAATTAATATTCAGATCACAGAAATTCGTTCGCATATCACGTTTGTCCACGCGTGTAAAATGACTCCACGCGTATCGAGATTAGTACCCTCACTGAGCCGGGGCGTAGGGCCGAAGGCCCAGAGCCGGGGAAAATATGTTTAGATTCTCTTTTGCAACTTCGTTTGGATTTGGGAAATCAAACTGCTAAGGAGTCTAAATAAACACTCCAAAGAAGGACATACACTCAAAAACTTAATTTATATAATTTAATGCAGCAGTGTGATTTTACTTGCCACTTGTTTATTTAAATATAACCACGTACGGTGTAATTAAGCAGTTTGTACATATTTACCATGTACTTCAAATAAATGGCAAGTTTTCATTTATACAATGCATTTACTATTTCTCTTTTGGAATTGCATAACATTTGGTCCGATCCTGCCGATTATTTTAAGAATATTCTGCGTCAGAATCCTACAGGATTTTTAATGTTTTGTACAGGGTCCTGCATAATTCTTTAGAATACTGCACAAGATCTCACATAATTTTAGAAATCTTAAATGATGGTGTAGGATCATATAGTGTTCTTTAGGATCTTGTACAGGACCCTGTAAGATCCTGTACAAGATCTTATGAAATCTTACCATCTAATTATAGTATCCTAAAGGATTTTTTACAACATCCTACATAATCTTGTACGATCCATACAAGATCTCCTACACGCGTGTAAAAACTTGTCAAGATCCTGTAGGATCCTGTGCAATATCCTACAAGATCCTGTAGGAATCGAACTTGTCAAGATCCTGTTGTATCCTATACAATATCCTACAAGATCCTGTAGAAACTTGTCCAGATCATGTAGGATCCTGAACAATAAGTTGTAGGAACTTGTCAAGATCCGGTAGAACTTGTCAAGATCCTGCAGGAACTTGTAAAGATCTTGTAGGATCTTGCATAGGATACTACAGGATCCTATAGGATCTTACAGGATCCTGTAGAATCTTGTACAGGATCATGTACAAGATTCTATAGGAACCTGTTTAAGTAAGTATTTAGGATCTTATTTAGGATCCTTGTAAGATCCTACTAAGATCTTAATCAGGATCCTGTCCAGGATTTCTACCAGGGACAATTCAATGACAATTTAAAGTTCTCACTTGAATCAGGTCACGACTTTAGTTATCACAATTTAGATGGTTTACAAAATTTATGAGTAAACATACAAATCTGTCAATCATTTATTCCATTTCTGTTAATTAAAGTGATGATAATTTGTCAATTATGCATAGATTCAGTCATACAGTAGTCATGCCCACCTTTTAATTAATCCACCCTAAGGTTGGCTCATGAAAACTTTAGCATTCAAGTTGGACATTGTTCTTCTTTAACACTGAGATTTTTTAATAAGACAGCCAAAGCAGAGATTTGGAAACCTTTGCGCATGGGAACTATTATCGGCCCTGGAAGGGTCATACTTAATAACCCATGACATTTTACCATTTACTTGTCTTGTTAAAATGTGCAAACGAAAGTGGAAAACTGTGAACAACAACATTAAATAGACATTCATGCAGCTTGTACCTGTGATATTTTTGTTCTTCACGGAAATCAATGAACCTACACTGGACACAGCAGTGCACATTGATAACCTTATCAAAGTTTGTCGATCCAATGGACAAAAAAGCTCGTTTACTATTTCTTCAGAACTAAAATAATTAAAGAGGCCAACACACTCCTTTGCATATTTGTCTCCTTTCAACTCATTCTGAATTCGTTTAGTAGCCACCTTAGCTAACCTCCAAAAGCAACTTTCATCATCTGTATAAGAAAACAATAAGGTAGAGCCACAGGAGAAATGGCCAAGGTACTCTTTGGGGGGGGGGGGGGGGGGGTTGGCTGACAGTTGCGTTGACCATCAATTGCAAAGTGATGATCTAGTGGGACATTCTTACATTTATATCCTCCATCTTGAAGAAGTTTACAGAAAGCCAGATGACTGGTGACCATCAGTGTTCCAGTAACAGTGCATCTATTTAATCTGCAAGCTTTGACAATGTTCGAAGTTTCATTCTCATTAAAAATCTTAAAAATCATGTTGCTGTTAGGTGGTGTAGGCAGCTTGGGATTTGGGGGAAATGGGGAAAAGAATGGATTGCACTGTTTATGACAAAGTTTCCAACGAACAACTTTTGTCAAGATGATTAATTTTGTAAGGCGAGGAATTACCAAACATGAAACCAAGAATTACCAAAGAGACCATGTTAACTTTTCCCGAGTTAGAAGATCCATGTTTTAGGCGACAAACTGAGACTGGAGATGTGATCATCGCTTGTGAATGATCCGTCAGCAAGTTCATTTAAGTAATGAAGAAATTGCTGGCAAAATTTCATACTCGAGACACCGTCAACACAACAATGGTTGAAGTTGAAAATCAGCTAGATTGTTGGTGTAGCATTGTGCCTCGGATAGGAATTCCTCTTGCAGCATCACGGCTTTCCATAACAGCCGAGTTCCCCTTTCTTTGAATGCGACCTCTTGCCACATCTTGCCACTGACGAGCCTTCACTTCGGAACTTGTAAAATCAGTCATATCAGCAATTTCGTCTCCATCCATGATCTCAAAATATTTATCTTCAGTCGCAATGGCTGACTCGCCAGAAGTTGTTAGGATTGCTCTTAGCCTAGCATCGGTTGTCGTTTTGCCAACAGCACGAGAGCTTGGCGAACATAGTCCTTCATCAGCTCCGTCTCTGATCTTCAAGTAAGAATCAAGGAACAATTGAGGGGCCTTGTCTCTTCATAAACGCTTCCGTTGCGCCGAATCGACGTCGAGTTGTTGTTGATTTCATCGTTGCTGGCTTCTCGTTTATAGCCTTGTCATTAAAGACCTTTTTCAGAACCTTGTAAATCACAATTACACCCAGGAGAGAAAAAAACGCTTGGAAAAATCCAACGTTGTTTAGCCTTAAAAAGATCTAAAGGAACCGGCAAACAGCTACAGACTCATATCCTTGTTATCCATCGTAAGTAAAGTCTTGGAACGTTGTGTTTGCAACAGACTTCACGACCATGTGAGGGATATGATCAGCCAATTACAGCATGGATTTCTAGGTGGACATTCCTACGTCACGCAGCTCTTATCAACTCTACATTAAATTGGACAATTACTAGACAAAAACATTCAAACGGACGTTCTATTTTTGGACAAACGCCGAGGCATTTGACTCCGTGGATCACGGTGGAGCCAGGAATCTAACATCAACTTTAACCCCTCTAAATGTAAACTTCTGACTGTTTCCCGCCGAAAATCTCCTTTTCTAATTAATTACAATCTAGGCTCCGCTGATCTGACACGCGTCCACAAAGAAATTGATCCGTTGGAATCACAGTAACCAGTAACCTCTCCTGGGATTCCCATATTCATTCAATTGTAGCTAAGGCCATCAAGTTGCTGGGATTACTCAGACGAACCTGTCCCTTGCTGATGAACCACAACGTTCGACGAACACTTTATTTATCTGTCGTCAAATCACAGCTATGCTATGCCACCGAGGTCTGGTCACGGTAGAATTCAGGGGAATGAGGTTGGGGTTCTGTGTGTGTGGTGGCGCATTGTGGTTTTTGAGCAATAGGTCTATGTATATTAACGTTTTGATTGTTCTTATAATTATGTGTTTTTAATTTCAACGGGAGAACGCCTCGCATGGATCTTCGAGTCCCGTTCGTGCTCTTCCCACTTGGGTATTAGCATCCAATAAAGTTATTAAATCAGCATTTGTGAATCCACGCCACAAAATAAAGAATAACCAGAAGTCTCACTCTTGTCGGCGCCTTTGACGTTTTTGTCCTCGCGCATGTCATTTGCTGACGCCACTCAACACGCTGTCAATAATTTTCCTGGCAAGTGTATCTCCCAAAGTTCCAATACAAAACTATAGGGAAAAAGCCACTCGAGACACAAAAAAGGAAATATTTGCAAGCGAATAGGATTTTTATGTCTTCCATCTGTCCGGTTTATATTGTAATTCAGAATGTAAATAACGAAAACCTTATTAATGAGAACTAACATGACCTAAGGCAAAGAGGTGGTCTGTCTTTACGAATGGTAAAGATCTAATTACAGCCACCTCCTATAGGGCTTAAGCTGTTATATAGGTATCACATTCTAGAGTGCAGTCTCAGTAACCGCTGCTCTTCGCAAAGACAGGTATAGACGAACGATCTCAATTTGCCCACCCACCTCCCCTTTAGCTGACCACCTTTCTGCTTTGTTGTGTATTAGATTCTGTATTATTCTTTGCCTATCTGGCGTTTTATTGCCCTCACCTTCACTGGGCTCAATCATCAGTTGGAATCGTGAAAAATAATTATATAATTTAATTACGACTTCTTAATAAACGCGGCTGTGGTCCAAGGGGACCATAGCCAATTTATCCCAACTGGTGTATTTCATTTTCCTTGTGGGTTGCCCAGTAAACAGAGCTCAGTAAAAGCAGTGCTGATATTAGTCAGAGAGAGAGACGGTGGAAGACATAAATGACTGTATTACGAAAATGAGATGCCTGGTCCTGATTTTTGGAATCAAAATTAATCAAGAAATGGTAAGTGATTGATTCTTGTTCGGTATGGATGTTTATTTCCATTTTATAACGATTTTAGAGGAAGTTTAATTTTACATGTTATGTGTCCAGCAAGTGACACTAATACATGTTGCACTTGCATCTGCATTTTTATTTATATAAAATGTTCGAATTGGAGAAAAACGTTAGTTGTTAAACTTGTTTTTGTATAATCTGTGACATATTAAAAATACAAGACTAGGGAATCAGTTTTAGAAAATAATTAGGAATGAATTCATTTAAATACGTTTGATTTTGTTTTTTTTAACCAAGCTAATATTAGAAGTCAACCATATTACAGACACATTATCATGTATAATATTATCACGAGTTGAGCTGTAATATCTATAATTCACATGCATGCACGCCCTTACAAAAATTTCACATTAAATTTCATATATGAAACTGGAATTTCATATATGAAATGAAGATTTTCATATATGAAATGAAAAATTTCATATATGAAATTAGATTTTTACATGTGAAAAGGTAATTTCATATATGAAATTTCAGTTCCATATGTGAAATTCTCTTTTTCACATATTAAATTTCCATATATGAAAAACAGTTCACATATGAAATTTTAATTTCATATATGAAAAAGTAATTTCATATATGAAATCCATTTCACATTTCACAATTTGGTAATTTCATATATGAATTTTCATATATGAAAATCAAGTCATATATGAAATTTTCATTTCACATATGAAATTATTCATTTCACATAATTTATGAAAAAGTAATCATTATATGAAATCAGAATTTTCATATATGAAAATCAGATCATATATGAAATTTACTTTTCACATATGAAATTATACATTTCAAATATGAAAAGTAATTTCATATATGAAATCCATTTCACATTTAGAACTGGCCAATTTCATATACGAAATTTTCACACATGGAAACAATAGACAAACAAATACTAACAGGGCTGAAAACATACCTTCCTGGCGGAGGTAATTAAAATATTCATATATACATGAAAGTATACAATGTGCCCTACCGGCTATCACCATAATGGCTTTATGGTAACTATTATTATGTTTTTATGGTATAAATATATATATATATATTTACATCACAGCTATTTACATCTCAGCTATAGAAATTTCACATAACGATTTCATATATGAAATTTTTCATATATGAAATCGTTATGTGGAATTGGAACAGTTTCATATATGAAATAATTTCATATATGAAATGATTTCATATATGAAATGATTTCATATATGAAATGATTTCATATATGAAATGATTTCATATATGAAATGATTTCATATATGAAATTATTTCATATATGAAATGTTTCATATATGAAATCGTTATGTGGAATTGAAACAGTTTCATATATGAAATAATTTCATATATGAAATTATTTCATATATGAAAATGTTTCAACCTTGAAATATGTCAGTGAAAAATTTCATGTATGAAGTTTTCATATGTGAAATAATTCGTATATGAAATTTTCACATGTACTGTATTTCATATGTGAAATTTTCACATATTAAATATTCATATAATATAATATATATGAAATTCCACATATGAAAATATTTCCTTCACAAATTTTGTCATATGAAGATATGTAAACTAGTATATCGATTTGAAATTTGAACATTTTAATTGTGTTGATATATAAAACCTTTTAATACATGCAATCAAAGTCTGCAGCAAATATAAGAAAGTTACTATTAATATACTGTAGGTATAAACAAGTATAGATTATAAATATAATTATCTATACAATTTTACATAACAATACTATAGTTTAATAGTATTTAAGAGTATAAAAATGTTTAAAGTAACTAGAAACACTTATCCAGTGCACTCTTTATTTTTCTTTTACATGCCATCCGCTCATCCTTGATTTTTTGGCTAATGGCATTCCTTATGGCCTGTTTCTCTGCTCCTGGAAAACGTAGGCTCACATATGCTAAAGAAAAGAAAAAAAAAATTTTAATAATGCCACGTCATATGAGGCAATTTCCTTCCCAACCCAATTCTGATTGAGAGCTGTTATGTGTCAGATATATCGCGAATTTGCTGGCATTTTCCTCAGACATTATGCCTCTGATCAGGATTGCTGCTTTGCAAGTTCAAGGAATGCTGTTCAAAGGCCTTTTTTGTGGCAAAAAGATTATACTACCTGTAAAATAACGCCACCATTTGCAGGGTTTGGGCAATATAGGCACAAATGCACCCTATAGGTACTTTGTTATTTTACTCTGTCCAACCAACAACGAGTGAAATGGTCTATCAGTATCATGTTAATGGTTAAGTCAAATGCCTTTATCACCAACATACCTATAATCATCTGAACTTTATTTTGATCAAGTTGTTCTCCACCTTTCTTTCCAGCTAAAGATGATTTTTGCAATGTTTTTCGGTCAAAGAGAGCAGCCAACAGGGTCTTCGTTAATTTTGAAAATTTTTTTGCCCTATCCACCTCAGTTAAGGCAACTGGTGTGAGGAAGGACTATATAATAAAAGAAATGAAGTTATTAATGAAGTTTGACACCGACTTAAAAATGTTAAAATATGGAATGTTTTGGTTTAAATACTAAAACCTTCTTCAGCCTAAACAACTAAATGGTGTTCTTTTGGAAATTACGACTATAAAACTACTAAAGTGCTACGTTTGATTGGCTATAAGATGTTATGGTAAATATTTGGCACGTGTACATGTTCGTTAATTGAGTTATTGTCACAGATGGAATGCCAGGCCTCTAAAAACAAACGACCAGACCATTGTTGACATTGGTCAATTATATGTACATTGTCTAAGTCGAAGTTGTGCTTGGTTTGCGTTTGGTGTTGAGCCAGAAGGGAATATGAATATGTAATATGACCTATGACGTCATTAGTTGTACCCATCATTATGATGAATCAGAAAATGAAGCATATCTACAAAACTATTGAACAAAATTCCTTGAAACTTTGCACAAGTATACAGGTCACTAAATTGAATATCCCCACGGCAACTTTATCGTTACCATAGCAATACATATTAGTTCCCAGACCTTTCATCCTACAGCAAAATACTTCTATTTTCCACTATGCCCTACAAAGATTTTGACTCGAAGTTGCTCTGTTTTGTTGGCAATACTATTGAAAATATCCCTCACTAATCAACAGTTAAATATTGGTTTAGAAAAGGCAGAATATAAACAAGTTTATGAGAGGAATAAAGGAATCTGGGAACTAATCTGTTACCGTGGCAATGATAAAGTTTACGTGGGTTATTCAATTTAGTGACCTGTATACTTGTGCAAAGTTTCAAGGAATTTTGTTCAATAGTTTTGTAGATATGCTTCATTTTCTGATTGGTCATAATGGTGGGTACAACTAGTGATGTCATAGGTCATATTACACAATCTTGAATAACTCGAGAATGAGATAAGATATGGAAGAACTACAAACGCCATTCTTTATCGTTTGACGAGTTCTTCCAAATAAATCAATAAAAAAAGTCATCTCAATTTTCGTTTTATACACACTTTAAGTTTAGCATGTTTTTTTTTTTAAATCACGGCCTTCGGGATCGAAATCTGTCCGCGTAACTTTTTGTTCTTTCCCTCAATCCGTGCGCTTACATCATATTGTACCGTGCGTATAACCTTGTTTCTGTTGGATTATGTCCGTTGGATTTCGCTGAAAAGTGTTCTCAGAATGCAGGAAGTGACCTAAAGTACAGAATCCTAGATTCTAGATTGGGAAAATTTCCGGGGAAGCATGCCCACGCATCCCGCCCTGGGATGGTCCACTGAATGAAAATTTTGTGGGTTGCCAGCCTAAAAGTTTGCCAACCGCTGGCCTAAACCCATTTTATTCATATGTACCCAACTTACTGTATAATCGTAATGTTTTCGTAAACATCCAACTTTCGTGGTAAATATCGCCATTTATAATTATCAAAGTAACGAGAAGATTTCTGATGCAAATTTATCATCGAAAATGTTTTGACAGGTTTCATCGCTAAGGAGCGGTGTTTCACAATCGTATTGTTGTCTACACATATTGTCATTCGATGTTAATTTGCTTTGACCTTTGCACCTTCGTAATACATGATTTAATTGTGGTGTTGGTTTCTCTCTATAATTTAGCGTAATACAACTTAATGGTTTTGGTAACTGTACTAAACTTAAAAGCAGTTCAGCGACTTCAACTTTCAACATGTACACAGACCCTCTTGAGCAAAAGAAGTCGTCTTGTTATAAGTTATAGCCACAGCGACTAAACGCTATAAAAGTGTCTTGTTTTGGTTAATTTAGGAACCCTGCGTGTACTTTGTAACATAGAACATGTCAACATGAGTGAACTTCAGAACATTTATAAGTACTTACACATAGTTCTTTCTTTATTTCCTCTGGTTTGGCATCAGGTAAGCTTCCACTTTCAATGAACTCTGTGTTGATTTCCGGTGTTTCATTAGCTGGTGTGGTAATACTACACAATGGCGGCGTTTTAGGGTTCGGAGTTATGGTCAGGTTTGTTGGGATTGAAAGTCTTGAGGCAACATTTGGTGTCAGAGGACCAGGTTGATTGGCATAAATTGGTTTCTTTTTTGTAATTGCAGCAGAGTGAGCAGACAAACCCTGAGATGGCCTTGTTGGTAATACAGAGGTTTGTTTGAAAGAACCAAATGCACTTGGTGAACCAGAATTATTAACAACACTGTTAGACACCATGCCCTTTGACAGTTGAAACAGTCTATCAACCACGCACTTGTCAATCATTGCATCAACAAGCATGCCAGGTAGATCTAGGAATAGATTGTAACCATCAGCCTTCAAAATATGTTGCTGCATGTCAATGCATGGCTGCTAATCTGACACACTGTCTGTTAGCAAAGATACAGGTTGGGAAAAATCCTTGGGAAAACTGGGATGTTATGTTCAAACTGCAGGTCCACCTAATACCAGACAATTTTATAACTTTACATACTTGAAAGGCCCTTGAACTGCAGGAATTCACTAGCCCAAAGGACGGCAATAATTTTTTTCTCTCTAATAAGAAATCTACGATTTTACTTGCCAAAAAAATGAGCCTAGCAACTACAATCAAAAAAAAGTATACAGTGTGTACTGTATAATTTTAGACTTACAGTACCATCATGCACATACACTGTGTATCCCCTTCTTGGTTTGCACAGATACATTGCAAAATTAAATAATTATAGTAAGTTTAGCCTGGCACTAGCTGAAGCTTCATGCAAACCATGTGACTACATTTAGCTACTTAAAGATTGTTGTAACCTTGTGTGTAACTATGATCAGCCTGTATCAGGCAAGTGCTTCTGAAACAATACAAATATATCAGAAGAAAAGCCTTATTTTTTAACTCTCAACAATACCATGGATTAACTGCTGAACATTTGTTTAATAAACTCTGAACATGCAAACAAAAAGGTAACATGTTTAATATTCTTTGCAGTCTGGTTTATAGCATACAATCCATACTGTAATAAGTTTGCCCCCAGATTCCAAACAAAGAACATTGCTGTCTAGGAATATCTAGTTGTCAAGCTGTGTTGTTAACACAGTAGAGCCTTTTCTTAAATTAAATATCGAAACATAACAGTTGTATGCATCAAAAGGGGAACCAAATGGTCGACTTTTAGTAAATGAATTTTACCTATGCATTGTTATGTATTCAAAATTGCCGCCGTTAATTGTTGATCAACACAAACAATTTGTCAATTCCCAAAACAAACCATAAGTAACTCCTTCAATTGTAATACTTATAAACTAAGAAAATAAACATATTTTGTAAGGATCAAACGGCAAATCTTTGTAAGAACATTTCTATTCCGTAGCGACTAGCGAATAAATAAATAAAGCTACATACATTTGCTGAATCACCAATCAGTATACAAAATTGCTGATTTACATGCAAGAATCTATGACTTACCTTCAATAATGTGATCGCATCCATCGTCTGTATACGTCTAGCGAAGAACCATTTACAAAACAAGCAATAAATTACAAAGCCATATTGACAAACAATCGCCAACGGCCAACGAACTTCGAAAACACGCCGTCACAGGGTTCCCGCGTCATCATGGGATAATTATCCCGCGTTAGCCTCGCGTGGTCTTAATAAGCAAATAAATATTTCTACAGAATATTTAGGTCAATTGACAGTTTTGTGTCTAATCAAATAAATAGTGTGTAGCACGCTGCACTAAATATCTGTTGAATAGTTAAGATATTTTCATGCTCTAGAACAAGTGAATAACAAAATCATCGTTGCTATAAATTTCAGAAATTTATTCTTGGTTTATTTCTGTATCATTGTACGCATATGATTAGAGAATGTTCTCCTACGTTTAAGTAAAATGGATTATTTGTTTATTTATGGCAAGAAAATATTTTCTTTCTTTAAGTAAAATCAATTTTTGGTAAGAAAGTATTGACTGCCCCTCGACGCTCCCCCGGTCCCCCCGGAAGCGCGGTGCGTATTTTTTGACTTTTCTTGTTTTAAGTAAAATCAATTCTTGCTTTATTCGTGGTAAGACAATTTGTTCTTGTTTTAAGTAAAACAATTTCTCGTTTTATTCTTGGTTAGAAAATATTTTCTTGTTTTAACTCTTTCTTGTCCGAATTGGTCTTTAGTATTTTATTCCGGCTAACGCCAGACGATTTTATTCACCTCTGGGGAAGCCCCCGGACAGGAATGAGTTATAAACTATCTCTTTAACTCTTTCTTGTCCGAATTGGTCTTTAGTATTTTATTCCGGCTAACGCCAGACGATTTTATTCACCTCTGGGGAAGCCCCCGGACAGGAATGAGTTAAGCAAAATTAATTCTTAGTTTAATATTGCCAAAAAATATTTTCTTGCTTTAAGTGAAATCAATTCTTGGTTTATTCTTGCCAAAAAATATTTTCTTGTTTTAAGTAAAATCAATTCTTGGTTTATTCTTGTCAAGAAAATATTTTCTTGCTTTAAGTAAGATATATTCTTGGTTAGAAATACTTTTCTTGTTTTAAGTAAAATTAGTTCTCGGCAAGAACATTTTTCTTATTTTAAGAAAATTATTGCTTAAAATGAGAATCAATGTTCTAGGTAAGAATTCTCAATTTTGCTGTGTAACTTTGCTGCTCTAACTTTAGAGAATGGCGAGAAGGAATCGATTGCTTTTGCTCATAACGTTGCTGTGAATGAACGCTGGCTACGCTCTGACAGTGACTGCGGCTATTGCTGCTCCCATATCAAACTTGTAAATGAGGTTGAAGATAATTAATATAGCCCACAAATATGCTGTCATAGAAAGTGGACATTCGTTGCCAGGTAAACTGTACTGCAAATTACCAAATCTTATTGATAGAGATTAAAGCAACATACGTATACTGCAAGTCGATCGTAGAGCTTCGTGAAAAAGCATGTATACTACTGTATATAGCTGAGATGTAAATAGCTGTGATGTAAATATATATATATATATATATATATATATATATATATTTATACCATAAAAACATAATAATAGTTACCATAAAGCCATTATGGTGATAGCCGGTAGGGCACATTGTATACTTTCATGTATATATGAATATTTTAATTACCTCCGCCAGGAAGGTATGTTTTCAGCCCTGTTAGTATTTGTTTGTCTATTGTTTCCATGTGTGAAAATTTCGTATATGAAATTGGCCAGTTCTAAATGTGAAATGGATTTCATATATGAAATTACTTTTCATATTTGAAATGTATAATTTCATATGTGAAAAGTAAATTTCATATATGATCTGATTTTCATATATGAAAATTCTGATTTCATATAATGATTACTTTTTCATAAATTATGTGAAATGAATAATTTCATATGTGAAATGAAAATTTCATATATGACTTGATTTTCATATATGAAAATTCATATATGAAATTACCAAATTGTGAAATGTGAAATGGATTTCATATATGAAATTACTTTTTCATATATGAAATTAAAATTTCATATATGAACTGTTTTTCATATATGGAAATTTAATATGTGAAAAAGAGAATTTCACATATGGAACTGAAATTTCATATATGAAATTACCTTTTCACATGTAAAAATCTAATTTCATATATGAAATTTTTCATTTCATATATGAAAATCTTCATTTCATATATGAAATTCCAGTTTCATATATGAAATTTAATGTGAAATTTTTGTAAGGGCGTGCATGCATGTGAATTATAGATATTACAGCTCAACTCGTGATAATATTATACATGATAATGTGTCTGTAATATGGTTGACTTCTAATATTAGCTTGGTTAAAAAAAACAAAATCAAACGTATTTAAATGAATTCATTCCTAATTATTTTCTAAAACTGATTCCCTAGTCTTGTATTTTTAATATGTCACAGATTATACAAAAACAAGTTTAACAACTAACGTTTTTCTCCAATTCGAACATTTTATATAAATAAAAATGCAGATGCAAGTGCAACATGTATTAGTGTCACTTGCTGGACACATAACATGTAAAATTAAACTTCCTCTAAAATCGTTATAAAATGGAAATAAACATCCATACCGAACAAGAATCAATCACTTACCATTTCTTGATTAATTTTGATTCCAAAAATCAGGACCAGGCATCTCATTTTCGTAATACAGTCATTTATGTCTTCCACCGTCTCTCTCTCTGACTAATATCAGCACTGCTTTTACTGAGCTCTGTTTACTGGGCAACCCACAAGGAAAATGAAATACACCAGTTGGGATAAATTGGCTATGGTCCCCTTGGACCACAGCCGCGTTTATTAAGAAGTCATAATTAAATTATATAATTATTTTCCACGATTCCAACTGATGATTGAGCCCAGTGAAGGTGAGGGCAATAAAACGCCAGATAGGCAAAGAATAATACAGAATCTAATACACAACAAAGCAGAAAGGTGGTCAGCTAAAGGGGAGGTGGGTGGGCAAATTGAGATCGTTCGTCTATACCTGTCTTTGCGAAGAGCAGCGGTTACTGAGACTGCACTCTAGAATGTGATACCTATATAACAGCTTAAGCCCTATAGGAGGTGGCTGTAATTAGATCTTTACCATTCGTAAAGACAGACCACCTCTTTGCCTTAGGTCATGTTAGTTCTCATTAATAAGGTTTTCGTTATTTACATTCTGAATTACAATATAAACCGGACAGATGGAAGACATAAAAATCCTATTCGCTTGCAAATATTTCCTTTTTTGTGTCTCGAGTGGCTTTTTCCCTATAGTTTTGTATTGGAACTTTGGGAGATACACTTGCCAGGAAAATTATTGACAGCGTGTTGAGTGGCGTCAGCAAATGACATGCGCGAGGACAAAAACGTCAAAGGCACCGACAAGAGTGAGACTTCTGGTTATTCTTTATTCTGTGGCGTGGATTCACAAATGCTGATTTAATAACTTTATTGGATGCTAATACCCAAGTGGGAAGAGCACGAACGGGACTCGAAGATCCATGCGAGGCGTTCTCCCGTTGAAATTAAAAACACATAATTATAAGAACAATCAAAACGTTAATATACATAGACCTATTGCTCAAAAACCACAATGCGCCACCACACACACAGAACCCCAACCTCATTCCCCTGAATTCTACCGTGACCAGACCTCGGTGGCATAGCATAGCTGTGATTTGACGACAGATAAATAAAGTGTTCGTCGAACGTTGTGGTTCATCAGCAAGGGACAGGTTCGTCTGAGTAATCCCAGCAACTTGATGGCCTTAGCTACAATTGAATGAATATGGGAATCCCAGGAGAGGTTACTGGTTACTGTGATTCCAACGGATCAATTTCTTTGTGGACGCGTGTCAGATCAGCGGAGCCTAGATTGTAATTAATTAGAAAAGGAGATTTTCGGCGGGAAACAGTCAGAAGTTTACATTTAGAGGGGTTAAAGTTGATGTTAGATTCCTGGCTCCACCGTGATCCACGGAGTCAAATGCCTCGGCGTTTGTCCAAAAATAGAACGTCCGTTTGAATGTTTTTGTCTAGTAATTGTCCAATTTAATGTAGAGTTGATAAAAGCTGCGTGACGTAGGAATGTCCACCTAGAAATCCATGCTGTAATTGGCTAGAAATCCATGCTGTAATTGCTGTAATTGGCTGATTAACAGCATTCCTTGAACTTGCAAAGCAGCAATCCTGATCAGAGGCATAATGTCTGAGGAAAATGCCAGCAAATTCGCGATATATCTGACACATAACAGCTCTCAATCAGAATTGGGTTGGGAAGGAATTAGAAATTGCCTCATATGACGTGGCATTATTAAAATTTTTTTTTTCTTTTCTTTAGCATATGTGAGCCTACGTTTTCCAGGAGCAGAGAAACAGGCCATAAGGAATGCCATTAGCCAAAAAATCAAGGATGAGCGGATGGCATGTAAAAGAAAAATAAAGAGTGCACTGGATAAGTGTTTCTAGTTACTTTAAACATTTTTATACTCTTAAATACTATTAAACTATAGTATTGTTATGTAAAATTGTATAGATAATTATATTTATAATCTATACTTGTTTATACCTACAGTATATTAATAGTAACTTTCTTATATTTGCTGCAGACTTTGATTGCATGTATTAATAGGTTTTATATATCAACACAATTAAAATGTTCAAATTTCAAATCGATATACTAGTTTACATATCTTCATATGACAAAATTTGTGAAGGAAATATTTTCATATGTGGAATTTCATATATATTATATTATATGAATATTTAATATGTGAAAATTTCACATATGAAATACAGTACATGTGAAAATTTCATATACGAATTATTTCACATATGAAAACTTCATACATGAAATTTTTCACTGACATATTTCAAGGTTGAAACATTTTCATATATGAAATAATTTCATATATGAAATTATTTCATATATGAAACTGTTTCAATTCCACATAACGATTTCATATATGAAACATTTCATATATGAAATAATTTCATATATGAAATCATTTCATATATGAAATCATTTCATATATGAAATTATTTCATATATATTTCATATATGAAACTGTTCCAATTCCACATAACGATTTCATATATGAAAAATTTCATATACGAAATCGTTATGTGAAATTTCTGTAAGGGCATGCACTGTGCATTTTTACAAAGAACAATTATACATAATGTATAATACTAGATTAATGTATAAATCATAATTACAATACTTAATTTGTAAGTAATATATAAAACACGAGTAGCCGATCTTTATCTGGTATACAAACTCAAGCCGAATTATATATGAAACGAATACATGTAAATGTTCATGTTTATCAACTATTTTAAAGATACAAGCTGTATTAGCCGAGAAAATTGAACGAAAAGTTATGTAAATCAGGACGAATCTTTATCCGATTTAAAACACTGATTAAATATTCATTTTCTTTTGTTTTTCCTTCATGAATTATTAAATGAGTTTTTTAATATATATTACAAATCTTATAGACATTAAATAAACATACAGTATAAACGGGGGCATATGACTTTCCTAACCAACTTCATTTTTGTTCAATTTTGATACTGACCAATTTTTAATCAATTTTCTAACAAGTGTTTTGAAAAGTGGCATTTGCACACTATGCCCCTGATTATAAATCACTGTTACAAGTGCTAGAAAAATTCAAATAAGGTCCAGGCTCTGTTATCATACTCAATATGAATTCATAATTCCTAAATTATTTTCAAATTACAGTAAATCTCTGCATTAGTTGCATGTATACAACTTATAAATTAGACTATAGTTATAATAAATGTGAGAATTGTATATTGAGCCTCACTGTCCTACTGTGGTAGTAAATATTATGTTCAAAGTTTAATTTATATTTTCTTGTTAAGTTGTATGACTATACTAAGGAACCTGTAATATTTTATTTCTCCACGTTAAAGGAAAGGGAAAAAGCTTATTAAAGCAAGTGTGCAGCTGTGTGCTTAATAAGGGGGTGTAATAGAAGGAGCATTAAGTTTTCCAAGCCAGCGAAAGAAACTTAAATCTAGAACTATATTATTAATAGAGTTATTGCAGTCAGAAAATACAACAGCTTGGAGACTAAAAAAACAAGAGCCTTTGAATTTTTATATTTTGCATATTTTTGAGATGGTACAGAGTGGAGGGACACGGAGCTTTAGAAAGTAGGGGGCTAATACAAGGAGGAGAACTGAAGAAATAATGGTATGTATGTTATTCAACAACAGAAAATAAAAAATATTTACACATACGTAGAGTCGTAGACACATAAAAATATACAACTACTGGATAGACACACATGCTCATGTGCAAATTAGAAACCAAGTGTGGCGGCAGGTGTTGTGGTACTCTATCATTCCTAATATCTATGCATCCGGCATTCGAGAAGGTTAAAATAGAAAAGTGGGACAACTTCAGGCAATAAACTGCAAAAAAGAACAACAAAGAGAAATAATCAGGACAACCCTTTTGGGCTTTGGCTTTGCAACAGACTTGTCCTGGTGATTTAAGTCACGAAAACTGTTCCAACCATTCCCAGTGTTTTTTGGCAATTAACTATTTAGTGCAGGTATATATTAACTATATATTGCAGGTAAAAATGCTGAAATATATAAAAGCGTACGGAACGTTTTTGTTTTGAATCCCTGCAAGCGAGATTCAGCCAAGTTCGCACAAGTTGTATCTATAAATCAAAATACAGTAAAATCAAACGTATTCAAATGAATTCTTTCTTAATTTTTTTCTGAAACTGATTCTATACTTATGAAAATTCCACATGTCAATCTCACATGTGAATTTACCACATGTGAAATTGGAACCGTTACATGTGGTATTGTCACATGTAAATTCGGTCACATGTGTGCGTCACATGTGGCCACATGTCATATATTGTCAGAAAAGTGACCACATGTGAGAATTGCAATAGTGCTCAAAACCGAAATGAAAAATGAGATTTTGCAATGATCAAAATTATTAAATTTTATTATAAATACTGTACTATTAATAAATAATCACCTATCGGCACAAAGTCAAATAATTAACTGAACAATGTTACACTAATACTGTATATGCAAGTTTAAAAAAGTATTTCACAAAGTAAATAGGCAGTGAACTGCCAATATTTTTAACAGTGAAATACTGGCATCAGAGTAAAGCGTGGGTTTTGATCGAAACATGAGCTAGTATTTCATTATTGAAAATCTAGGCAGTTCACCACCTTTTTACTTTGCTGCCAATTACAAGTTTAGTTCTTTCATAAAGTTAACATAGTAATGAAAGTTTAAGTTCTATCGAGTATATTATTCCTTCTCAACTTTTTGTTTTCTGCCTTCCAGCGCATGCCTTTGGTCTTTGCACTTCTGTGCCATCGTTGCTTTAATGACAAATTCCGACACTGTCGGAAATTTCTTGAGGACAAAGGCTACTAAATATTAAAAACAAAAGTATCAATTTCTGTATGAATTAAATTTATAAACATGAATAATTTCAAACTATAACAGAATATCTATCAGCTTTCACACTCTTTCACTTTGTCAGCATCACTGGTTAACACACTAAGAGAGTACAGTGTAAGCCCATATACTGTAAGACACTGACCTATTATCAATTCCACCTAGTTTGTGCGGTCCAAGGGAGGACGACTATCTTTGCCTCTTCCCGTGACAGATGATTCTGCCATAACCTTTCTCCCAAATACAGCTGTCATCAAATTTGATGTCATCCTCTTGTGGTTGGTTGAACGATGAATCTCAGCCATTTGAACTGGGTCAATAAAGTCCTAAAATAGAGATTTGAGACAAGTTTTAACTAACATAAAAGTGAAATATGCACCAAAACAATCAAATGTTCAACAAAATTTAATAATATGGACTATTTTGATAGAGTAGTAACAACAGAATAGTATGTACAGTCTAAGAAAATAGTTCCATCATTTTGGCATAAGGTGTATAACAATGCAGTTGTCATGGGTCTTAACCTCACTACTTTTGAAACAACTAGCAAACATGTGCTGGAATGTCTCATTCTCACTAGAAAAATGCCAAATTAATGTGACTAGAAAATTTAAAATCCCCTAAGTATGCAGCCGTGGATATATAGGGAGGCTTAGATTTAGTACAAGTTCTGAGTATGTTTCTCAAACTTGTCCTCTGATTGGCTAGTGGGAAGCATGCACCACTAATTACAGGATGAGTTTGAGGGAAAACCTCACTTGAACTAATCTAAACCTCCCTATTTATAACAGATGATTTAAATAAAACAATGCAAAATAAAAAATATATATTAAAAAGTAGCGGGTATTATTTGGGCATACTGGTGTCTCCATCAGATTTGTCAGGGATGGATCATTCTTAAAACTACATCGATTTCACGACATGATTTACAGACAGTTTCACTGACCATGAGGAACATATATTCTTGATATATTTACACTGTACATATCTAGTTCACAAATATTTCTGAATTAAGAGTTATTTGTATGCTATGTACAGTGACTGACTGTAGTGTAGCAACTAACTCTCACTTCTTTCGATGACCAGAGACCACTCAGATGAATGTACTACATGCTACTGTACATGTGAGGTCATACTCACAAAACTTTGCTAGTGAAATGTTTTCTTGTTTGTAAATGTATTTATACAAAGACCAAACATTCACGTGTATCATACGCGTATCATACGCCTATGATACGCAAAAATGTGTTAAGATATAAGCGAGCGGTGCTGTACATGTATGTAAATACTGTATATACCGTACAAGAACGCCTATGGCTATACAATGTAAATGAAACTTACCAATAAAGCTGGGACTTGTGATGCACATTCTCTTGGTTGGTCATCCTCATCTTCATTGCTTTCCAAATCAGATCTCTTATTTACATCACATGATGACTGTTTTGGTGTTTTCGACGTCGATTCTTTGTTTCTTGGCATCGCACAGGATTTTTGAAGGCTTCAGAAAAAAGCCGCTTTCCATTTTCTTTATTTTCTGGAGTGCTTTTTAATGTTTTTAAAACTTGTCGATTACCGTTTAACTGATTGTGAAAAGGACTTGATTGCAGAGCTTTACTGAGAAGTTCTGGTACGTCTAAAACAGGATCAGAAAAACGTAATAAATATTTAGCACATGTCAAATTGACTCTGAAATGAGGGTATTTTCAATGCTGTATAATACTAAGCCAACACTTTGAAATTTTAAATAATTTAATCAATAGCAATCCTTTTTATCTGAAGTGCCTATGAACCCCAATACAATATTTGAAATATAGATCCTATGAGGCAAATAGTCAAGTACCAAAATATTTTTAGTTTGCGGCTTTTTATTCTGAGTATTACTAACTGAGTATTACAATTATTACTAACATCAAGCTGCAATTTCTGAAACTAACTAACAGTGTTTAACTGGAAACTTACTGTTACAACGCGATTTGCAGACCAACAAGTACTTGTAACCGAGCGGTTAAGACTCGTTCCTGGAGGACTGGGCACAGTCTAAGGTATAAGTACCTTAATTAACCTTGCTCCACTATCTGAGTTCTAGTGGCTCAATGGTTAGAGCGTCTGGCTAGCATTCAGAAGGTTGTGGGTTCGAGTCCCGCATAGAGCTCAGAGTTTTTCTGAGTATTACTAACTAACACAGCTTGTACAGCAAACAACTGACAATTATTACTAACATCAAGCTGCAATTTCTGAAACTAACTAACAGTGTTTAACTGGAAACTTACTGTTACAACGCGACTTGTAGACCAACAAGTACTTGTAACCGAGCGGTTAAGACTCGTTCCTGGAGGACTGGGCACAGTCTAAGGTAATAAGTACCTTAATTAACTTTGCTCCACTAACTGAGTTCTAGTGGCTCAATGGTTAGAGCGTCTGGCTAGCATTCAGAAGGCTGTGGGTTCGAGTCCCGCTTAGAGCTCAGAGTTTTTCTGAGTATTACTAACTAACACAGCTTGTACAGCAAACAACTGACAATTATTAAAAAGGTTTTACTTTCACAAATGCGAATCATTACGACATCATTTACGTAATCATTTTGCATACAATATATTTTTCATTAATGAAAAATAAATTCAAAGACCAAATTCAAAAGTGGATGGTATTTGAACCTTACAGATATATATTTAGTAATTCATGAGGAAAACACAAAGAAAATTCATGTGCAATGAAGCTCTAGGTGATATAGATTCCTCTTGATTTACATAAACTTTAGCTTTGATTTTCTCGACTAAGACAACATTCTTTTTCAAAATTACTAGGCCATTTGCAGTGCGTATATATATATATATATATATATATATATATAAGATTAATATTGGCATTTACACTCGATGAAATGTATAGGAAAATTACGATGATGATATTACAAGTGTTGATTATTTTTAAGACCCGACCAAGACCAGTTGCGAAAAATACAACTACCGGGCCTTGGGCGGGAATCGAACCCACGACCCTGGGAAACTAGAGCAGCGCCCTAACCGACTGGGCAAAGAAGGCCGTTGCCGAGAGCTTGGTCATGAGTTCTGGTATATATGAGATGGAAGGTAATGCCGGTGAATGTATAGGGTATATTAAAGATTAATATTGGCATTTACACTCGATGAAATGTATACGAAAATTACGATGATCATATATGCACTTCAGGGTACAGTATGTTATCAACATTTTAAAGACGATTCAATTCAACAGATGTAGTGGCCATGCAATTAACTTTTCATGTGAGTCACATGTGACCACGTGTGTAATTTTCATAAGAGTATTCTTATGTATATTTAATTAATTAATTACAAATATCAAATCTAATAGTTTAAGTTATATGTAGAACACCTCACCAAGTGTCAGCATACAAGGTTACAAGCTTGATTACAGTAAACTAAGAAACCTTAGAAATTTTTCCTGAAACAGATGGAACATCTTTACAGCAATTTCTACATTAACTGTTTCCTGTTTGTTTAGTCATATGGCATAAATGTAACTGGAAATAACTTTTTTTTAATTTAAAAGTTTTTAAATTGAGGAAAATGCAAATTACATGTAAATTTGTTTTATAAAAAAAAAATAGTTGGAAAGAGGAAGTCCCTAGAACCAAGGATTCAAACCTTTGACTGGAAATAGATTTGTTACCAAGGTTGATTTATAAGATCTTCAATGTTCCTTAAATCTTTTCATATTTCTAACTTCGGTATAGTTTACCTTACGTTTACCAGTTATTTATATTTTCCTGACTCCAAAAATAAGACTGATCGTTAATTCCTGTATGAATAACCCCAGAAATTGTGATCTTTTCCGGGTTGGTTGTTATATAATGATCAAGAAGACTAACCGAGGTTTTGGTTATGCGAGTTAATTGCTTCATTAATTAACTGAGATAATTGGTGACGTCACTTTTTTGTCGGCTGGTCTGGTCTGGTTTTTAACAAGTCACCATTTAGATCACCAAGAATATGTAATTCCTTATCTTCATTGTCAATAGGCCGCTTAATGAGATTCTCAAAGCTTGTAAGAAAATCAAGCGAAGAATCTGGTGGCCTGTACACTGAGAGATGATAGCGCGAAAACTACAGCACACTTCAGATTCTCTTGAAATTTTCAGTGAGTGCTCCTGTCATGCTCCTTTGTAGAACAAAACAACAAAAATGCCAACTTCATAGACACTTTAAACAAAAAATTGACCATCGACTAAATTCCAAAGTATTAAGTATAGGTTAGTTACCTCGTCCACATAACAGTTCTGACAAGCTCATAAAAACACATTGCTTTCCTCTTGATATATCACTAAAACGTTCGTGACCCTGATGAACACTTCTTCAGGCGAATAAAGTTATATTGGACATGGCAATCAAAATATAATCGTAACGAACCGCACAACCACCACAGAACGAACGTTGCGCGGACGTGACAGACAGCATGGCAAACAGTAAACGATACGCTATGCGCGAGAACGCAGTCCTTGATACCGTGAGCGCACTGACAAAAATCTCGATTGATACAGGGTTAGTATGGCTGTCTCCTACGTCGGCAGCAATAAGAATACAAAGGAAAGATGGCAATAAATAAAAGAATGGCAAAAATTAGAAATACAGATATCAGAACAAGAGACGAGCATGAGTTTTAACGTGCATGGGAAACGCAATGCGATAAGCAAGACAGCGATGGCTGAAACACGTAGAGTCTAGAGAGGAAAGAGCTATGCATTGCTAGCTAAAAGAAAGCCAAAATTAAGATAGAAGGATGTGATGATTTTGATTAAGGAAAAGGGACTTCAATAATTCATGATGCAAGAGACAGAAAACTGTGGAGGAGAATACAGTACTTCAAGCCCTGAAAGGGTCAAGGCGAGATAGGAGAAAATGAGATTAGAAGAATGCACCATAGCATTTATAATAATTTATTAATTTATCCATCTTAAGATTAAGACCCCGTTTACACGATGCCGGTTAGCCGGTACAATTTGAAAACGGAACAAAATCATGCCGTTTAGGCCTTGCGTTTACACGATACCGGCACAAAAATGACGTGAAAACGGCACAAAATGAAGACGTGTTCCTTGACGGCATCAGTGAAATGAAAACGGAACACTAACCGGTATCGTGTAAACGCCCGTGCCGTAACAGTTTGATGATGGTAATCACGATATATACGACCACAGTATTCAGATAAGCAGTATTCACAAAGTCTTCTCAATTCTCATTGGAACAGAATAGTCACATGCTAATCCGTCATTATTATACCGGCACCGTGTAAACGCAAGACTTTTTGACCTGTATTAACACACTGGCATGATTTTGTTCCGTTTTCAAATTGCACCGGCATCGTGTAAACGGGGTCTAAAAAGTACAATGGATTTACAACAATATGCTAAAAAAGGTACGAGTTAAAAGAATTGAATACAGTATAGAGAAGATCAAAAGTGGGGAATAAAATGTTAAAATATTAAAGGTATTAAAAATATTTACAAGCTGAAAAAGATCATTTATGTCTCTCAGTTCCCGAAAAGGAAGACACGCTTCGTCTCCGGTTAATTCTAAGATGTACTGGTAGTTGATTAATTCTGATAAGAGATTATGGCTGCTGATGTGGTTCATTTCTAAACCTTACTACTTCGCGATCAGTAGCCTCCTCCCTTCTATCGGTCAACGGTGCTAAATAATCTTTCTCTAACCCAAGAATTCGTAAGCTCCTAAATTGCACTCGCTCGATTTCATTTTGAAGATAACTGGGGAGTCCAGCCCACACAGGAGGTGCATATACTCGAGAATCGGTCTTATTTTGGTTTCGTAGGTACCGATACCAACTTCTAGATCTACCGGTAAGTAAATGAAATTTTCTGCATTCTCTAAGATGATGCAAACGTTTATTTGCCTTTCGCGTTGATTTATTCAATATGGGTGTTCCATTTTATATTGCTTTGGTACCACACTCCAAGTAATTTAAAGGCAATGACCCTTTCTACCAGCTTATCTCCGATACAAAGGCGTGGTGGTTGGGGTATAGAGTCCGTGAAGGAAATCCACATGTCCTTGGTTTTATTGGGATTTAGTACCATTTTATTTGAATCAGCCCAGTCATTTACTGCATTAACAGATTGTTGTAAATTACTGCAAGTATCCCTTCCAACTACTTCGTATTGTGTGCAGTGTTCCGCGTATTTATGCGTGCTCACATTTAAGTGTTCTGGTAAGGCGTACTCCAGGTTATCAATATATACATTAAATAAATGATAGGGGAGATTACTGAGAGTTGCGGGAACACCAGCTGGGCACGGTGCTACAGAGGATAGAGTACCACAGTGATTTACTTGTTGAACTCTTCCAGTAAGAAAACTTCTAATCCACATCCAAAATAGTTTGTTAATGTTCATAGCTGCCAGTTTCTGTAAAAGAATATTGTGATCTACAAGATCAAAGGCCTTACGAAAGTCAATGAAAACCGCGTGTATCCCCATTTTGCCAGTATTTAATTATCAGTAGCGTTTAACCACCAGTTTTGAGTGGGTGATATTCAAGCAGAAACAGTGCTTCGATGTCGTGTGAACGCATGCTGGTTGTCCTTTAAATTTTTGATGTTTAGCTGAAGTTGAATCTTTTCAAGGATCTTAGCAAGTTGGGGGGGAGGGGGGGGGATGAAATCTGTCTGAAGTCATTATCGATATCTTTCGGTGGTTAAACCTTAGGAACGGGAGAGATCAAAGTATGTTTGTAGAGTGATGAGTATTTACATTGGTTTATATTACAGACCACAATTAATGTTACAGATCAAGTACAGTAGCTAAATCTTCGCAGTACTGTTTGAGCAGCCGTGCAGGTATCTTTATCTACACCTGTTGCCTTCTTTGGTTTCAAATGCTTTAAAGCTGATTTGACAATTGACCTATGGAAGATAAGGGTGGATCATTATCTTTAAGAGGGTTGACAACTTAACTTATTTCAGAGCTACAGTGTCCATGTTACGGTCTGTCCATGCATGGTTAAGTTTGGTAAAGGCTGTCTGAAGATTCTCAGCTAACTTTGATAAGTATTGGTTGAAAGAGCCATTTGACGAGTGGGCATGGGTTTCTTTTTCAGCACTCACCAAAGCATCGATAGATTTATACCATTTCGCTTAATTGGTTAAAAGTGCGAACTTCTTTAGCCTTTGATCGATAGTAGGTAGCTTTAGCCTTTTCGCATAACTGCTTATATTTCGATGTATCCCTACTTGCTACCCCCAAAAGGCTTTATGACGAACTTTAATTTGTGTCCTGATATAACCAGTATTCCATGGTTTATCAGAATGGCGGACTCTAATTGTTTTTTCCAGTAGAGACGTCAAGTATTTTAATCACAATGGAGTTGAAAACTTGTACTTTTTGATCGATGTCCTGTGCTGAATATCCGGCATTCCAATCTTCTGTAGCCATTTTCAGAGACAAATTATTTAGATTTGCTGGCTTCATCACTATAATTTTCTTTGACATAGACGGATTTTTCTGTCGTTTAACGGGCTTAATGAAAAGGCACTGATCATGATCAGAGCGGCCGAGTGGGGGTAGGTGGCAGACAGTGTCGAAAAGATTTACCATATTTGTAAGAATTTGATCGAGAATGTTGCGGCTTCTAGTCGGCTTAGTTACACATTTTCTTAAAGTGTCTATGAAACGAAATTTCACTACAGTTTTTTAAGATTGTTTTTGGAAGAACACCTAAGATAATGAAAAATGACTTTTACATGCCTTTCAAATATTATTCCATTCTTGAGTTATTGGCTTTGCAATTCGAGCAATGACGTCACACGTGGTATGTGGGAGAAATCGGAAAATCAGTCACATCTTTGGATTGGTTTGACTAAACTGAATCAAATGTTGGAAATTTTCCTTGAGGTATAATGGTCTGATCACATCTGCAGTGTGTAGTTTCTCGTAGTTAAACCAATCCAAAGATATGACTGATTTTCGGTTTTCGCCCACATGGAACATGTGACGTCATTGCTCAAATTGCATAGCCAATAACCCAAGAATGTGCATGGGATAAGATTTGAAAGGCATGTAAAAGCCATTTTTCATTATCTTAGGTGTTCTTCCAAATACAATCTTAAAAAATGAAGCGAAATTTCGTTTAATAGGCACTTTAAATTAAATCTATTGCGCAACCTGTTAATTACAATCCCAAATAAAGTCATAAAGGACGTTCATGCAAGGGACTGTCTATACAATTTGTCAGGTATTCGTTCATTTCGGCTGCTTGTTGGGCAGTTTGACCAGGAGGGTACAGTGCGATCATTGTTGCTGTTGCCTACTAGGGTCTGGGAGTCCTATGTGGCACATAAGTGATCACGCCACCACCAGGAGACTGTCTATCACGCCGAAACATGTTATATTTGTTACCGATCTTTACCGAAAGATCAGGAACTTCTGCACTTAGCCACGTGACGTCTCTGTACCACTCAGGGGTCATTGATCGATACAACTGCAGTTAGTTCGTCTACCTTATTGGTTATAATTCTGGCATAGGTTTCATGCAAACGGTTGGTTAATTTTAATTTTGATACAATTATTGCATATTGGTTTTCATCGTTGATCTACAATACTTTCTCTTATGTTTGAATAATAATAGTGATAGTGGGGATATGAATTCGATATCAAATTTCTGGAGATTTTCTGTTGGTATTTTGCTCTACATGTTTTTCGTGACGTGGCGAACGAACTCGACGATCTCTTCCAGTCGATTGATGGTTGTAATTTCGTGTAAGTTTCAATGTGTTTATCCCGATAATCTCGTAGCTGCGCGTTGATTCTTGTCTTACTGATGGTGTTGTTGTGCCGTTTATTTCTGTATTCTTGTAATTGATTTCGAAATGAGATTGTTCATAGCATCGTTATATGCGTTTACGACGTTCTTTCTTTTGTTTGCTTTTGAATCAACATGTAGGTCAGCCTGATGAGGGAATTGGTTTACATTGTTAGTTCTTTTACCAACGCTTTGTTCTTGCTCAGATTTTAATTTAACGTAGACATCGAATATAGAGGGTCAAATACGGAGCACAAGATTACAGGTCCTCACTCGAGCACAAGATTACAGGTCCTCACCTGTTCAGCGTCTATGTTTGTCTGTCTTTGACATGCATTGCGATTGACATCGCCACTATTGGAAATTTTGCAAAAAAGATTATAGTTTGACCTTTAGGTTTGAATTCTAATTATTGGTTGTCGGGGAGCGCTGCCCTTGCCTGGGGAAATATCTCATACCCTACCTAGGGCCTTTTTGAAATAGTATGCAAAATCATTCTGAGTAATGCAGTCCCGTTGGGAAAAGTTAATTGTAATGGCGGTCCATTTATCCCGTTGGCTATCCCGTTGAAGCTATTTGATCATAAGTGGCACGTGCCACTTATAATCAAATAGCTTCAACGGGATAGCCAACGGGACAAATGGGCCCGCCATTACGATATGAAAATATTTATGCATAGTTTTGTGCACAAATCTATGCACAAAATTATGCATAAATATTTTCACGGGGAATGTTTAAGAAAAGCTATCAACCAATGAAAATGCAGAGCCCATCAGCCGATGCCAGGTCCTTTCCCCACCCTATCAATTTCAAAAAGGCCCTGGGAACGAAGTTGATGTCATACCGTTGCAATCTCGTACCCAGAGCCTGCGATCCTTATGGTCATTACCAAGGATCAGAGGCTCTGAGGAACTCCGATGAAACTTGTCATCTGATTTGTTAGTTTAAAAACAGTAAAATTTCAAATAATGTGCACGTTGCAAACTTGTTTAATCGATTTCTCAACGTTCTGTAACACATAATTATACACGACAAACCCAAAATACAATTGAACACATGAAATAATCCCAAACAGCAAAAATCCCGACAATTTACAAGTTAAAACCATTGTTATTCTCGCTTCGTCGCCAAACAAACATCCATCGTCTCGCTTCCATTCTTTGCAGTTTCGTCTCAGAACTTTAAAATTATATTAGGGAATGCAGGGTCGATGTTAGTTTAGCCAAAATTCCTGACAGAAAGTACAATTCCTTACCTGAGCGGCTGAGCCGATCACTGCCGAGTGCCAATGGCTATTTGGACATATAAAAAAAATATGAAAAGAATGTCCTTGAAGCGTTCCTTCATTCCATATTGGTCAGTGGTTTTAGCAATGATCAGTGAACTATATATATATACCTGGAAGGCTAACTCCAGTCAATCACTGGACGAAAAAGTGAGGCAAAACATGGCAGACATGGGGAATTTTTGGACGTTAATTTCAGGCCCTAGCGGCCCATGCAAACGACACCCTCCTACCATCATTTACTTCCCGGGGGGCTGCGTATGTTGACTGTTGGCACAAATTTTAAATGAATATCATAAAATGCATGAAATATATACCAAGACCGAAATATATGTTTTTAACTTGTTTCTGCCTAATTTCTATTTGTTCGAGTCTCAACTATATTGCGACGAGCTGTTCTAACTCACGGTCGATTATAACCTCTTCATACTAAAGGTAAGGAGAAAAGGCTGCATGGTAACTTTCACAGAGGACCCTCATTTAAAGCTCCGTAAAGTACACAAAAACCGCTCGATCTCGCGAAAATTGCCATCAGTACATTCGTCAAGAACTTTGCAGCTCGACTGAAACGTTCATATGCAAACCGCCTTTGGCTTCACAAAAGCTCTCGCCGTGTGCGTATACTTAACAGTTATACCATGAGCTCGATATATATGTATATGGGCTATATGAGCTCATAGCCAACGAGGCGCTTCGCCTTCGTATACAACGAGAGCGAATGGTATAACTATTTTATTATATAGCCAAGCACTGTACTAGAGGCAAAATTACAGTGAAATGTTTGAAACAGCAAACTTCCGGCATAGGCAACTAATACTTCCGCCATGCGTAATGAACATTCACATAGTTTCTCGCAGAGCTGTTCTGTAAACAGCTTCGAAATGTTGTATAAATGTTGCTCGAGAGGCAAAAAATGTGTTAAGCAGATCAACAAAAAGATTAAAAGTTACCTTTATGAAGTCAAAAGGTGGGTCATTTGTTTATATTAACGTTTCTGTCGGGAAAAAGGCTTTGATTTCATGCAAAAATGAAACTGAAATACCTTCGGGAGTGAAACTAAATTACTTAGTTGGTTGTTTTTGAAAAAGAACATGCTTTTTACTACTCCAAATGCTTATCTAAATCAAAAGTCTCTTTACTGGCGATCTCCTACGAAATGTGTGTTATAAGCTTGATTTTAACCGTGAGTTTCTTTTTTTGGCAACAAATTAATATCAACCCGTTAATTTAGTCGGGTTTTTGAAGTAAAAAGACGTAATTTTTAGGTGAATTTTACCATTTAACCCATTTAACATGCTAAATTGTGTATTTGTTAATGTAGTTTTACACAATGTTGTTTTTCTATACATTGGTTTGAGGTGTTGAAGTTTTTCTGTATAAAAATCCGTCAATTTCAACTCTTTTCGGCAGTTTAAAAAAACATGCCGCCATCTTGTTTTTCCTCTACCAGTAGGACATGAGCTGATAGCCTGGTAGTAGGGAACCAATCAGATTACGCAAAAGCTCATATCCGATAGCATGCTATATAATAAAGTAATTTAGTATCAACCAACTAGTGGTCTACTACAAATCCGGCTTTCTGATTGACTGAGCTACTAGTGGTCTATTGGTGATAGATCATAGTAGCGTTATCCAATGATAAACCTTCTTATACCTGGAATACTCCTATTCTGACCAATCAGAAGCCACGGCATATTCACGCTGCGAGCAAAACCTGGAAACTAGGCCAAACATGGCGTCCGCTAAAATTTATATACGGGTGATGAAATCATGCAAACATTGGTCCAAAAGTAATGGAAAATTGTTCAGTTTGACATTTTCGAATAAGAAAATGAATTCGCTTATGTCTATGGAGTATATCAACACCAAATTTAAAGCAAAGTAATAACAATCTCGTTTTTTGTGAGCGATTGTTATCATGTGCCATCGAACTACTCTACATTTTGAATGGGGAGACTACTACAACGAAAGGGTAAAACTATCTGAAAATTTGGAACAATGTTTGATAAGACTTATTTACGTTACATAAAAGTTGTTTATGGTTGATACTAAAACAATTACACAACTCTCCCTCGTTTTCTAAGAGCAGATGGTCATCTCGGCTTCGCCTCGTTGACTATCAGCTCATAGAAAACTCGGTCTCGTTGTCTAACTGTTAAATATACTTAAAACACTCATTAATAATTCATGAAGAAAACACAAAAGAAATCATGACCGTGAAGGAGGTTGTATATCTGATACAAACCACACGTGGTTGTATCACATATACAACCACTAGTGGTTGTATATCAGGTCACTATCTCCGCTCTAAAACATTGAAATTGAGCTTTTTCTGAATTAATCTGAACAAATATGACTCATATTAACATCAAAGACTCGGCGTGTTTTAAGCTGTTTACAACATTCGCGTCCGTGTTGTATCGAATATATAATCACTCGCCTTCGGCTCGTGATTGTATATTCGATACAACACGGTCGCTCATGTTGTAAACATTACAAACGGCCGGCGTCATCTCAGTTTGTAGGAACGTTTCTCGAGCTGCGCAGATAAACGTTTGGGTCGAAATTCAAGAGATTCGGCAGAGCGTTAAATATTTCTTATTTATTATTCATGTATACGTATTATACAAAAACGAAACACAAAGACCGCATAAATTTTCTTGCCAAAACACCCCAAAATTCTGGGTGTCACGTGACCAGCCGATTTTCGCCGACTCCCAACGTGGAGGCAAAATGCCCTGGGGACGAGGTTGGTCGAAATTAAGAGCAATGAACCGAAAGCCAAGATCTTGACAAATGTACTGATGGCAATTTTGGCGAAATCGAGCGGTTTTTACGGATCTTGAAGTGAGGGTCGTCTGAAATATTCTCTATGAAAGTCATCAGCCTTTCCTTATAAAACAGTTATTTGACCGTGAGTGAAACTCGACTCGGAAAGTTACAAGCATCAACAAATACAAAGCAGAATCAAAATAAGAACATTAATTTCAAATTTCTATACCCTGGTCCCAGATGTTTTCTCCTGTAATCAAAGCAAATTAAATCGAAAGTAAATACAAAAGGAACACAATATTGTTCGCGTGCAAGTGCCGGCTGTGGTTCGACCGCGAGAAAAAAGACTATAGCCCCGTTTACACGACAAGCGATTTTGGCACGGCATCCTTAAATTCCGGCCCGCCGACCAATTTGTCTTGGGACGGCACCCCTGATTAATGTCGTGTAAACGAGTACAGCAACGGCCCGCGTACCCAAAATGTTATAGGGGTGCCGAGACCGCCTTGATAGGTAGTCTCGGCCCGCCTAAATTTAGGAGCCGTGGATCAAAAGCAACTTACACATGCGCACATTCTCAAAACAAAGGCAATATATCGTCTACAAAGTCGTCTACAACTAAAAGTAGGGGCAAAAGAACGCCTATACTTTTGTGGGCAGAGGTTACAATTCAAGCTTCGTCACATACGTATATAAAACCAGCTAAGAAATGAAAACAAGCTAAGACAGCTCCAATAAAGTCAAATCTGCGTTTTTTTTATCTTATGAACTAAAGATACCAGGCTACAGCCAATTTATTTACCGCGTTTCGTCCACCATGTTTGAAAATACCCGCAAATATTGTTATTCACGTTTATTAACGCTTAAAATTGTTCCGATGGCTCAACATTTAAGAGGACCCTATTCGTGATCAGGAGTGCCGGTTAGAAAGTTAGACGTGCTTCGGGTCCGTCAAAAATGTGTCGTGTAAACGAAGCAGGCCATTTTAAGGAAAGTGGTCCGCGTGCCGAAATTTAAGAGTGCCGTACCAAAAACTAGTGTCGTGTAAACGGGGCTTAAGACTGACATCCAAGATGACCGCGTATAGGAACCTAGAACTGACGTCCAAAAATTCCCCATCGCCGCCATGTTTTGCCTCACTTTTTTATTGGCAGTCAGCCTTCCAGGTATATATAGAGTTCACTGGCAATGATTGCGTTCACCATTGCCAGTTATTCTTGGCAAGCGGCAACAAAAAGAGAATAGCGACCACGTTACGAAAAGACCCTGGCGGCCAGACGACGACGCCAGACGTAATATATTTGTATAAACAAAAAGGTGAAAAACTTGTAATTGTACCTATGCCAGTTTAATAGCTTTTCGATAATGGTGCCAAACTTGTCTGTATTTAATCTCGTACCTTTGTTCTTATCTGCGCTCCCCGGCCTTCGCCCACCGCTGCGAGGAGACCCTTGTTGCGGCTGCTCACGTGCCCTCTAAAAATGGGGGAGGGGAGGAGGTAATTGGCAAGTTAAAAAATACTCAGTGAGAGGTAGAAGGGAAACTACAGAATGTTCTCAAAAGGAGAATTCCATGTGCAACTGCTAGACGATAGTAATCAGAAATATTCCTGGTTGAAAATTGAATCTGGAAAATTTAAATATTTATTCTATAAATGAAATGAACAGCTGTATGTTACGAAATGTACCTATATATAGAGCTAGCTAGAGTTGAACCTATGAGCGCTCTCCGATTAATAAGGTCAGACCTGTCAGTCTGGCCGGAATGAACGAACTTGCTTTTGAACAACCTCGTACCCAGGGTCTTATCTCCGCTATGACTCCACTCCACCCCGGGGGTGGTGGTGGTGTGGATGGGGTGGTGCGGAGGCGTTGCAGGGATGGGAATGGAGATAAGACACTGGGTACGAGGTTGGATTTTGATTAGGCTTTTGACCAAATTTTCCAGTCTAGAAGCCTCAACCTTCAGCCGTATTGTGTTCTATTTTACCGGAGTGACCACACACCGCGTATAAATAGAAAGCACCCTTTATTACGGTATTTTGTACTTGGTAATTATACATACATGAAAGTTATGGCGATTTTTGTTCTTGTAGTTCTTGTATAGGTCAGCTCAAAGCATATTTTGAGTTAATATAAATATAATTTCCTGTTTCTTGGTGCGATTTTGCATTGTAACTAGTGAAAGGTTGCACGAACCATTGCAGCGTGTAACCTGCTGTGCAATGGTAAAAATTAAACGCGCGATATATAAGTTGTTCGAACTATTCCTGCGTGTAACATGCTGTGCGCAATGGTCCGCAAAATCGTGCGAGAATTTGAAGTTGCAGCAGCCGTTCCAAAAAGTTATGTCGAGTTTTACTCTGGGTAACGATTACGCAACAACGTACTTGTCTCGTAACTACCTTGGCCATTGCGTCGAATGTCACACGCTGCTACAATGGTTCGTAGAACAACATATTTTGGCGTTTTGGCGCTTTTTTCCATTTGCAAGCTCATTATTCTAAAGATTGCCATAGAACAACAATTTTCTATACTGTTATAACACGCGCAGCATCGTACTTTTATAACCACTTCTCTAATATAATAAGCGGACACCTTTCTAACACAGAAACCTCTGTCTATGACGAACACCTCTCATTTTAGCAGCCCCTCCATTTTCTTTCGTTTGAGAACCTCAGATTGGGTACGAGCTAATAAGGCAAAAACGGAGAGGGGACGCTCTTCGCTTATATCTTATCTCAAATTCGGCGCCCAAATAGAGAAAAATGGAGGGGCGGCTCACAGTACTTGCCATTATACCTTTTAATGGCTCTCAATGCATGTAACAGCATAATACGGCAGCTGAAGTTATTAATACACAAAAATAATACAGCATTAATGCTTTATTATCTTTAAATCGTAAACATGAGAGAAACAAAAAAGTACTATAAAATTATCCCATGCAATAAACAGTCATACAATAAGTGCATGTACTATATACTAACTGTAATCTAAGTGTGAGCTATAACATCGCTTGCAGTTCATATATATGTATATCTGGCAAAGATACAAAAAGTAGTAAATAAAAGTAGTAGCAAATTAAAGTTTCTAAAAGTTCTCAAATTAAATACAGCTATATATATGCCCGAACATTGCCATAGCATTGATGTTATACATGAGTAATAGATAACACATGCTTTGCCATTTAGCAAGCTGTCATGGTAAACATTGTTGCGTATATGTGTCTATAACAAAGTGCAAGCTGCGATTGGTCAGTTGCTGTGTTTATATCAGGTTATTACAGTATATGGAAACACGCGGCCGTGACGTCATGGTACAATTTGTTTGTCCTATTTGATAAACGAAATAAAAAATGGACGTCTTTGTTTATCTAACCTGATGCAAACACTGAAATGAGTTAGTAGAATTCGAAAGAACGTATGCAAGCCTTCGCCTAGATTAGATTGGCAGCCTGTAAATACAATCGCAGGCTTAGAAATCGAAGAAAGTGAAGTGTTTGTTTTTCTTCCAAATTTACAATGTAAACATGAAAAGCCTGTCAACTTTTTAGTCCATGTATACATAGGCGTAAATAAAAAACACATTACGTTTTCGTTCTATAAATCTTTCCTAATTTCCCTGGCATGCTTTTGGGCGCATTCATATATTGCAACTGTAGCAGCCACTCAAACCTCTTGATTTGTTTTCGCCATTATCTTTCCACTATATTCCTACTAATTATTGCTTCTCCACAATCATTCTACTTTACATATACTGTAAGGGTTAGATGTATACTATAGATTTAAGTTGTTCTTAGCTCGCAAAATTCCTTCTTTACAAGTCAATTTGGATTGCTGGGCGATTTGCCTGTATTTGAAATGGACTAGTTCAGTAAATTTTGATTCATTCTTTGCTAATCAAGTTTTTTCGCTATGGATATTTTTTGCTAGAGTTTTTGTGGAGAAATGACATTGTCTTCAACCTCGATGACTGGAAGCATGACGGATCTGCAGGTATAGTGAAAGGAACATTCACCTTGCGACGTAGGGACTATGAAAAGGAGTTGCATACAGCCACTCGGATCTCGAATTCATGTTAGGTGCAGGTACAATAGTGGCTAATTTTATACCCATATAGACAATGCAATAACCACGTCCAGGGCAAAAAGCTGCATTCCAAGTCTTCAGCTAAATTTCTGCACTTATATAGAAAACAGTTTGTAATGTTAATATCGATACAGATATAAATGGCTGTTGTCCGCGTGTATTGCAAGTAATCCAGATTCGCAGTCATCTCCCAGGAGCAAGTCAGGAATCGTTAATGGACCAAAAGTTAGAGTTTTTATATATACTCCATCATGTACTGTTTTTGGCAATTTGATAAACCAGCCTGGTCAAAGATGAATTCCACAAACAGGTGTTGTACGTCACAGGTCCAGGAAAGGTTTCATATACCACATATAAATTAGTACGACTTGAATAATCTTTTTGTGCCAACTTTTCTCGTGATTTTACCAAAGAGGTATGCATGTCTGACGTACTTGTCTTACATTAAACTTTAAGATACAAGTCAGTATGTCTATTTTATTTTTCGTCATGGTTACATCTGCTCCCGACCAGGTATTGATGTCTTTTCCTTCACATTTGGGATTGGTGAAATAAATATTGCAGTGTGCCACAGCCAGAACGGAATAGTGAACCCCTCACTTGGAGACAAAAGAATTTTCTGTAGAAAGACACTGTAAATTGACAACAAGCTGTTCAGATTATACACTATAATGCCAATGTTTTTATTTGGAAGGACGCAGAAGGGACACGTACAGAATGTGGACACTGATGTAAAATGTTCGTTCACCTGCACGGATTTTGCTGGCAAGCTGAGTGTCTTTTGGCACAATAGTTGCTCGTAGTCTTTAATTACGAGGATCCTCCGGCTCTACAGAATATGGCAAACATGCTACTTCTGTCGTTGTTATATGTAGCATTGAGAAGATACAAATTTGGTCAGTGTTGGTTGCTTCAGTGCAATATTTATGTACGTTGGGCAAACAGCTTCTCCCAATTGATCAAATCAGATAAATGGACGTGGTTTGTCTAGGAATGCGTGGTCGTATAGAACTTTAGAAAATGTTCTTTGTTTCTCTTCTTGCTTTTATTTAAACGAGTTATTCTCCATCAGGGACCCAGGTGGGTGGACTATTGGCATAAAAGGTCACGCGTCATGCTTCTAATTATGTTGGGTTGCCGACATTAAGAATAACATTCCTCGCAAACCAAAAACTGAAAACATTTAACTATACTTGCCAGGTTATATAGTCCGATTACTAATAATTTAATGAGAGAAATTGCTCAGCAATCCTTAGACATTACTTTAAAAGAAGGAACGAGTGGAGTATATCACATTTAATGGCTGATTACGCGAGTCAGCCTATTCTATAGGAAGCCAAGCTGACTCCTCATATAAAAATCTTCCTCAAGGCCACACAATGACGTTGAATTGCAATTTGCAAGGAAGGTTGCTTCATCGAAATTCAAAATTAATTCTTGTTTTCAAACTAATTCGATAAAAGATTAATTAATGAATCTTTCTCCTGATCATTTTATTTCATTTACGATAAATATGAAAGTTTGTTCATTCTTCCTGATTGGCCTAAAATGGAAAGTAATGAAACTGTTTGAAAAGTTGCAAATCAAAAATAATTAATCTCGCACAATCTCGAACAATGAACACACTTGTACATGAAATTGGAAAACATTACACAATCATTAACTTTGTCTAAGTAAAACTAAGAACATTCAATTTTCATACTCATTTTGAGTGTGTCTTTCAAATAAATAGTCTTGGAAAGACTTATATTATGCAAGTCAGCCTGGCTCACATAATATATAATTAACCATGCATATACTCTATAACCTGGTTAACTCAGAAGAAACTTCAAAGCCATGACATTTCGACAACTGCAGAAAAATACTATTTAACAGTATCTTTCTGCAGGTATCTTTCAACAGTATCTTTCAAAAGCATCTTTCTGCAGGTTGTCCACACCGACTTATCTAACACGTAAAAACTATACTCAGAACAACCTAGGTTAAGCAACCTAAAGTTTACAGACCTTATTCCAAAATGGCCGCCAAATTAGAATTTGTTTTTGTACATATAGATTATCCCTTACGACCTTGTTTTAGAGTAAATTTTTTTGGAATTTCTCGCTAATTTATATGTATATAAAATAATTTTAATTCGGCGGCCATTTTGGAATAAGGTCTATATTAGCGACTAATTCCGAGGGCAAACATATTTATAACATGATCAAGGAGGTTTTCTAAAAATTCAATGCAATAGGAAAAATAGTTGTGACGACAAGTTTAACATATATTTAAATATATTAGTTAAACCAAATTAATAGTTCTATTATATTATCGCGAGGTTTATATAAGGTTAGAAGGGTTATAACCTATATATATATATATATATATATATGTATAGGTTATATACCGAGAACGCGGGATATAAGTCAAAAAACTAGGAAAATCTTTGTCCAAGGTAGAAAAAATAGACAAAACTTTGTTGGAAAACCTCCTCAATAATCATTTAAGTCGGATAAAACCCTCGAACGTCGGGATTTATCCTACACTTCGAGGTATATAACCGACTTATATCACGATTGAGGAGGTTTTCGAACAAGGTTTCGTCAATTTCGAAGAGTTTCGATCAAGATTTTTCGAGTTTTGTCGACAAGTTTTATCCAATTATTTATGCACGGGATATAACCTGTATATACACCGCGGTACATCAAAGAAAACCGACTCAATCATTATATATATATATATATATATATATATATATATATATATATATATATATATATATATATATTTTCGCTTACTTCAAAAGTCTGCAACAGGCTGTTTCATATAAAAAAGAATCTTCAGGCAGTTCTGCCTGAAGATTCTTTTTAGATGAAACAGCCTGTTGCAGACTTTTGAGGTTAAGCGAAAATCTATATTTGCTCTAACTATATGTTATCGAGCACTCTTTGCGTTTCGTAGACCAAAACCCACACGTATATATATATATACATATATAAACTGCGGTACATCAGAGGAAACCGACTTGCTACGTACTGCTTAACGCATAACCCGGCCCAATATAAACTTTAACCTATAGACGCCTTAAATAGTCAGCGAACGAGTGGTGACCGCTAATGCTGCTGACAGAGAGGTTTTTCAATTATAAAAAGTTAGTACAGATAATTAATTGTGGAACTTTGCTAATGGCG
>OZ035997.1:94923469-95120969 GCA_964035015.1 Corallium rubrum
AATTCAGCTGGATCTGCACCTTTCTTATTGTCTAGCGCAAATGACAAATTATCTTTGGTGGTGAACTGAAGTGCAATTCCAGCATAAAAAGTGGCATGAACAATCAAATGCAATGCTCGAAACACAAATGGACTCATGTGCTCCGTACACATATCCCATGTCGGAATACCGACGGCTTCATCGATTGTTTGTTGTTGGTTTTGAATAGGCTTGTTTTGATCAAACTGATAAACTGACTCTTGGCAGTCAGGGCATGTATTTTTGTCTGCATGATCGGTATTGCAAATTCTCATCCCACAACTAGTGCAAGTAAATAGAGATTGATATCGTGCTTTGAAATGTTTTCCAAAAATACTCTCTACCCGAGTTTCACCATACAAAAGACTATAGTTACTGTCGCGCGGATTCGTTAGGTATTTAAAGAATGTTGAGGGCGGAGAATTGCTGCTATCTACTCTACTTGCTATAACACAAGAAATGTGAAGAATTAAGCAAGATAATTGCACCTGGTTGACTCTGGATTCGGGTGAAAGTTGAAGATAGGAATGGTGAAAGTCTTCACTGATTATAATCTTAAGCAGTTGCTTCGCTGGAATTTGAGGAAAGGCGGTAGTGAACCATAGAGCAATTTTTTCTTCGCTATCTTTTAACTTTCTCACAGCCCGTTTTAAATAGATCTTGTTAATAAGAATACCCATAAGAGCAAGAAAGTGGTTTGACGAGTTTTCGCATTGTTTTAGGAAAGCAAGCATTGTGTTTTTCTCCAGATCTAATTTGCTGTTAGCTAACTCGAAATAAGCAACTTCAGCTTCATCGTATTCTTTGAGTTGACAAAAGAACAAAAAGTCAGCTTTGTTGCTTTCATCATCATCATCATCATCGAAGGCGGTTTGTAAAGAAGAAAACATCTTACTAGTCAAACAAACTTTGCGCAATTCGAACAAATTCATATTATGGTAGAGTTGTTTCAACAGAAAAATCAGAACTGGTGAATGCCGATTGTGTTCGACCGCTTTAACGCTCAACATGCAATTAATTTCTCTAAGCACTGGAGTAGCTGTGCTTTCCTGTGTTTGCTCTGTTAAGATACTGGTTCTTTTTGCGATGTCTTTCGACAAACTGGTAAAAAATGCTCTAAGAAAAGCGGCAGCGGACAATAATTGCAAACCAGCTAAGGCCTCTCCTTTTCCAGTCAATATTTTCACAGCGTCGTTGGCAGTCTTAAGTTGTTCGCACTCAGCGCTATCCGTGTTCAATTCTAGCATATACTTATACGTCTTTTCACCTGTGCTGTTGCACATACTATGTCCTAAAACGGATTGGATTAAGTCGCATACCATTGCTGCGGCGTAGGAATCATTATATAGGACGTCCTGTGAACATAATTCTTTCATTGTTCTATCGATGGCTTCTAGGTTAGGTATGCTTTTGAGAATATCAGGCTGAGAAAGAAGTTCTACAAAAACCTTTTCTGAAAAATTGTCTTCGGCCATCAAGATACGTAGAATAACTGGGCTCATCATGGTCACCACGTCTTCTTGATTGACAGATAGAACCCGTGTAATAATTTCTTTAACTGCGTAAGTATCCACATTTGTATCTAAACACCTACCGAAAAAAAGAGCTAAAAATCTCTCAAAAGCTTTTGGTTTAATTGCTTGCGTCTTACATTTCAAACTAACGATCACTTTATCATTAATCTCTTTAAAAGCTCTGGAATCATCAAGATATTTAGGTTCCAGGCTTGCTCCTATTTGCGCTAGCTGATAAAGATGACTAGCTTTTTCTTCTTGTGCCAATGTTGAAGGAACTAAGACAATGCTTGCAAACTCCGTACACAGATGCAAGAATTGAAAAGCTGGGGATTGGTCGTTAACTTTACTTGCAAGCAAAAGAAACAGGCGAGTATTTTGTAACCATGTCTCAAGGCCACAACTTCGTTTTTTGAGCGATTCATGAGAGGGAAACATTGCTTCGCACCACTTTGTAACAAGAATTTCTTCAAAACATTCCACTTCCTTTAATTTTTCATTTTCGTCATGCTCATCATTTTGTTCCACTTCCTGAGAAATATCATCTCCATTTCCTTCAGCTCCAGTTTCTTCAGATGCGATGATCTGATCGGCGTGTTGAGAGAGATTTTGAACTAAGACACAAATTAGATTGTCGTCGACAAAAGGAAAACATGTTGCTATCATTCGCAGTTGATCAAGAAGCTCTTTTTTGTTCACCCATAGGTAGGAATGAAGCTGCATGCAAGCAATGAATGCAGTCTTTTTTTGCTGGTGGCCCTGAACGTGCGAAGCAAATGCCGCTTTTACAACAGACACGCGGTGTTCGCGACTGAGTTTGTTGCGAAAATCTGCTGAAAAAACGTCTAAGACATCGTCACTGTAGGAAGAACAATGTTGTTTGGAGAAGTCACGGATTTCTGGAACTGATTTGGAAATATGTTCGGAAAAGTGTTGTAGCTGCTTTGACAGCACGTTTTGCTTTAGTTCGCCATTTTCGTCAAAATTGTCCTCGTCTGACATGAGCTGTTTTCGATCATCCAAGAATAGCTCTTTCACACTTTCTATTTTCTTCATTACCAAATGACTAAAAGGTAACCTGAGATCAAGACTAGTATTGTTAATAGTGTATACCCCTGGTCCTTGGGGGTGTGGAATCTCTTCCATGTCAAAGACACTTTGCTTTGAAATAAGTTTGCACCATAGCTCTTCGTAATCAGACTTTAGAGTATCGTGCTTCCACCTTGGAAGAATGTGCGGAGGCCATGCGTTTTCTTCTTCTAGAAAATAGATTATTTTAGCCAATGGGATACGGACTAAATGATAGACGTGCGATTCTAATGCACAGGAAAGCGTAGAAGAATTGATGAGCGTTTGCTTGTCGCAAGCAACCTTGACTTGCCAAAGGTCACTAGAACCTGCCTCTTGGTCCTTTGTGACATCAGTTTTATCCAACCAATGTTGGACAAGATGCTCGACAGTACGACAAACTCTTTCCGAGAGGAAGAGATTTTTGACAATGTGCAGAATGCTATCGAGTGATCTTTGTTGTCGTTTGTAATTAATGCACGCAAAGCACCATAGCAGAACTTCTTGAGCGATTTTTTTCAGAGGCCAGATTGACGATTCAAGCATGTGCTGGATACTTCCCGAGTGAATTTTGCCTAAAGAAATTGGCGGGGTTTCGAAAACGTCTAAGAACACTTGTTTCCAACCACAAAGAAAACTAAACTGCCAAGGCACTACTTTCTGAAGAGTTGTTCCTCTTCGCTGCACGTGAATCACAATGACAACGTGTTTCTTTTGCTGCAACCCTTTTTCTCGACAATGTTGTATGTAAGTACTTCTTTCGTTCTCGATTATTGACCTAGCAAGCAGTAAGTTTGGTGCATCAATTTTAGGAATACATTGCAAAACTAACAGTTCTGCATTGGATTGCGTCCAAAATTGATTAACACTTTGTGTCAGCTGTTTTTCTGATTTATATGCACTTAGTCTTTCTGTTTGACATGAAATACTAGTGCCGTTCAAGCATTTGAGAACGTTTGTGTGGATATTTGAGTACGTCATTACGACACACTTGCAGCCTGTCTCATCTCCAGCTAAGTATGTGAAGCTATTATCTATCAAGGCTGTAACAAAAGATGCAAAACCTAAATGAATAGGTTTTTGAAAATACCCATCACTTAACCTCTGTACTTCACATGAGTTGTTGCCAAAAAGATTTGAACTACTAGCTCTTATTACCCCCTCGGGTGACGCTATCCACATTAAGTCATCTTTGCACTTTTTAAGAGCATCTTCATTTGACTCCTGACCGTGATAAAGCACTAACGATGGTAGTGTATCTTCGTGAAAACCGATAAACATATCAGCTTCATCGAAAAGCGACTCGCAACCTATTACACTTGTGCGTGATATTTGTTGCGTCCATTCTTGTAGATGAGCAAGTGTCCTTTTTTGTTCTTCGTTTAGCGCGTTCTCGAAGCCCAGCAGTTGTTTTTCAAACCTGTTGAAGAAAGGCGGGTCAAAGTAATCTAGTTTGCAATGATCTTTAAGAACAATACAGCGAAAGCCATCGTTGACTTGACACATTGGATTGCTATAGGCTCCAAGGGCTACACGACAGTTTTTCCTCTTACCAACGACAGCATAATTCTGGTTTAGCATGTCGTACAAGCTTCCATATATACTTTCTAGGTCTCGCAGTATAAGGATGCAGTCGCGCTCCATGCAAAGAATAATACGGCTCAGAATTCGGTAGTTGTAATCCTCAGAAAGGTCTTCGTCGAAACGGCTACCATAAATAGCAATGGTTTCCTTATTCAGTTGGGTTAAAGTTTGTTCAAGAATTCCTATGGCTGAATTCCTACTTGTAAGCAACATCAAATGACGAGCTACTGGATCAGTGAGATTCTTGTAAATAAGATCGCTAATTGGGATAATATCTACTGTACTTGAAGGCAAAAGTTTTTTCGCTTCACCAAGGAAAATTTTCTGTATTTCGCTCAATTCACCTGAAGCCAGGCCCCCAAAGTTACGTTGCAACGCCAAATTGACCTGTTGTAGGGCTTCTCCTCCGCTTGGGGATAGGCTCTTGATAAGGGAATAATAATCACGAAGACCATGAAAGTCGGAATGCTTTTGCTTTGGCTGGTATCGAAAGTAGGCTTCAGCTAAAGAGCGTATTAGTTTTGGGTTGATATTTCCGTCATTGTGTCTGGCGTATCGTAGACATAGTGCAGTATCATGCAAATCGTCTATGTCTGGTTCTGGTCTCGACAAGTGGATTGCTCTGTTCATCTTAGCAGCATCTAATGACCAATTGGATATTCCAACCACTGCGACGTCAGGCAATTGTTCATCTCCGGGTTCAAGTAAGCTGTGTAGTACTTTCAGTGGGTTGTACTTGGAGTTTTCTGCGAGCCCAACTTCATCTAAAAGAACAACAGGCAAGACGTTGCCATCTTTGTTGTGGGACTTGTATTTTCGAGCCTTCTCAAACACCTTGATGATTCCTTCTGATGTTGAAGACTCCGAACCTTGATGTGAAACGACGTAGAGATGTGGCAGCGTTTTAAAAAGTGGGTCTTTAGAGTCGCGACCGCGCAAGTTGCTTCTGATTAGCTGCATAGACAACGATTTGCTGCAGCCTGGCTTACCAACCACAAACACGGGAATGTGGTTTAAGATGCAAACTAGCATGACAAACACATTCTCACGAAGAGAGGCATTTTTAGCAATGCCTTTAGGAAGCTCCATTCGGTCAAGGTAGTCTTCTTGTTCCATACGAACAATGGCTGAAAAAGCATCAGGTTTTCCATCTTTATAGTTGTCATATAAAAGAGGCAAAATTTCCGTCATGCATTGTCGATAACTTTTCCGCAGTTCCGCAGTTGCTAATCTGGATAAATAACAATGTGCCAAGGCAAGGATAATGCTTTTAACTACAGGTACCTCGTTATACTTTTCTGAAATCTTATGGCATTCCTTAAGAGGAAGTGGAGTGCGTTGTGAATCTTTCTTATGCTGCAAAGTTTTGCGTTTTTCCATCATGTCCATAAACCAATTTGTCAAAACAATACATCGATTCACATCGCGTAGACTAACACAAAAATTGTTTTTCCCTGTTTCTCGAATGAACTGTTGTGATTTGGCAAGTAATTCGATTAGCAAACGCTCGTAGTCTGTCGCATTAAGGGTTCTAACCATCCTACGAATATAGGCCTTTTCATCTTTTGGTGTCAAAGAACCGTAGTCCCAGACGTAGTCGATCATTGCTTCTGGTAATGGATAGACCCGGTAGACAAGTTGAGAATATTCATCTGTGACATTTTTGCCTTTGAGGCCAGCTGTTTTGATGTGCTCTTTAGGACGTAACTCGTATGGATTACAAGCAGCAAGGAAAACAAGATTCTTGGACAAAGATCGACCCAGCAAAGTATGATGGCACATGATATCACTTAATAAGCCTAAATGACTTGATGTATTAATTTCATCGAGAAACACCCACATTTGCTTTCCACTTTTTACGACCTCCTCTTCGCATTTTATTATAAACTGGATAACTGTCTCTTCAGCAATTCCGGCATGGAAACCAAAAATTGAAAGAGGTATATGGCAAGTCAGAGCCAAATATTTAACAAGACTTGTTTTACCACAACCTGTTTCGCCCATAAGAACAACAGGGACCCTCGCTCTCACTCGAAGGATAATAAGGATCATTTTGTGAATGTTATCTGGTGTCAAAGCATAAGTAGAACTAAGTTTATTTTCTGAACTCTTCAAAGGTTCAGTAGACGCTATTCTCTCCAATTTGACTTTCAACTGATGTTCATCCATTGTACTATAATCTTCAAGCTCTTGGTTTTTAGCGTTCTTACGTACAATTTGACTTGTCAGAAGGGCCTTGACACTATTTTGTACACGTTCTTTCTTGCGATAAACAGCTGTGATTGTTTGGGAATCTGTACCATGAAACACGACAAGTAAATGATTGTTCTCCTCCCAGTGTATCATTCCTTTAACTCTTTGAACCATTTTGGCGGCAGGCCTAGCACTGGATGACTTGTTCACCGCATCCGTGGACTCTTTCATAGAAAGAGAAGTTGACTGCCGCTTTGCGTGATAGGGGATTATTGACCGGGACGCAAATTCTTTAGAAGTCAGCAAAAGAGTCAGAAATAGGTTAGTACGAATATCTTGCCCTTCCTTACCAAGCATAGCTTTAAGGATAGCAATCTTAAAATAGGTACTTTCTGACAATTTTCTCAGCTGATCAGCCAGAACTGCAAGAAAGGTATTTAATACCGTAAATGACAAATCTGGGACATTGGAGTAATATTTTTTCAGCAAGTCACGACATCGACTTGCTGGCAATGGTTTAGGGGCATTTCCATCCGAGAAAGAAATATCTTTTGAATCTAGACCAACTTGATCATGAACATGCAAATATTGACAAACTACTTGAATATTACTGTTGATCTCTGAGCTAACAAGTAGATTGGCGTAGTTTGTCCACTTAAGTTCTTCATGTCTGAAATATTTACAAATCATGACCAATGAATCGCGTAGAGAATCTTGTAAACTGTTGGCTACTTCAATTTTGACATGGGTTGTAGGAAGGTGATAAAATTGCGTTCCGGACGAAACCATGCCAATGACGATTAAATGGAACACGAAAGTGTCCAAGTGAGACGGCTCGTTCACATCGTTAATATCAATATGAAGACAGTGGTAAGGTTTGAGATGGAGTTTTTTCAAACGATAGATCAATTTATTCGGCTCGACCGAACCACGCACTGCAAACGTCACGACGTTCATTTGCCTCTGCAGTGCATCTGCTTTCACATTTTCTGTTTTGCCAAGGCCTGGTAAATTGGAAGTGAATACCGTTACGTCAGGCCATAAAGACGTAATGCACTCAGAAAGGACAAAATCGGACATGCCAGAAACATGGTGGGTGTATTGAGGAAAATGCTCAACAATGTGATGGTGATTTCCCCCGCAACAGATTACCGCCAAGCGGTAATCTTGGTTGATGCTCGAAGACTTGAAGCCAATCTCACTATGCTGATGCTCTCTCAGAGTGTACACTAATTTGAACTGAACTTCATTTCGCAAAAGCTCAACGTTGGCGATGCAAAATAGATCACTGCGCTTCAGATATTTTGATGATTGAAAACATCTGTTCAAAAGCAGACAAATCTCTTCCCAGGTTGTATACGAATTGCAAAATAGAACTTGGTGAGGTTCTGGAAACGCACTAGAAGTACCTGCATACAGTGTTAGCAAAACGTTTGCAGTCTGTGGACTTTTCTCTTCTAGTTTGGCAATAAAAATTTCTCCAGGCTGCACATGGCACGCGAGAGAAATTGGGGAGTCACAAATTTTCGGATGCATCTTTCGTACCCGAGGTTTTGTATCGACCAACATTTTGTTTAATGCTTTTCCAATAAGATAAATTACTGCATTAGGATCACTATGAAAATCGTCAGATTTGGTTGACATAAATTGCTCTCGCAATTCATATAGCTCTTCAATTTTGATGTTTGGGTCGACAAAATTGAAAAGTGAGAGAACCTCATCGCTGTTTACTTGCGAGTTGGGTGTAAGAAAATCACGAAGGACTCGTAACTGATCAGATCGAAAATAATTCAAGAAATAATATTTTTTCCGGGCCATTGATAAAATATCTTTCCATCCTTCTAAATCTTTATCAAGTTTCTCTTTCATTTCTTCTAGGACTTTGGTTCCTTGCATATCCCACGATTTTCGATAATAACTGATATTCCCAGATAATTGTAGCATTGATAAAAGTTTAGTAATTTCTGTTAGCAAATCTACTTGTCGAATGAAGTCGGAAAAATTGATGTCCAGTTGACTAACTGTGCCTAAGGTTTTCGCTTTATTCTGGGCAGAGCTGGAAATGAGAATGGCTCGACTTCGAAGATCGTGGAGTTCCGGTAGCATATAGTTGGCACGGTCTTTCGAACTTCGTTCGTAGGTCATCTTCGCTTGGCAAACACCTTCGTTACTTACATCGATAGAATAAACCCCCCTTATTAAAGAATTAGCAATGATCTGTTTAGTAACTTCTTCACGATTTGCGACACTCGTGTACAAAGATTTGAGACTGTTAACGTTGATGCTGCATTGCTGAATCTTAGTGGCCATATTCTTTTGAGAGATTAAGGATTGTTCCAGAATTTGAAAAAAATCGTTTGCTTTGAAATCTAATTGATTTTCTTTGGTATTGATAATTGGAGCAAGAAAACTATGTACATCGATCAAATCAGAAACTAACGACTCGGAAACAAACTGTTCTGAGTGTTCTTCTACGGCATCGATAAGAAAGCGGATGTCTTCATCGACAATTTCTGTAATGAAAATTACCAAGTCGCTAGATGTGCCAAGCTCTTTCACGACACCCTTAGTTTCTTCCTTAACAACTAAGAATTTCTGAACTTCCAGTATAAGACGGAGAAGTTTATCCAGAGTCAACGCACTCTCGTTACTCGAACAACTTTGAAATGATTTAAGGCTTTCAACTGCTCGGTCCTTACTATTGCTAAAGTCAAAAACTTGAAGTGCTGCTAACGAATTCTCGACCTGCGTTAAAATGCTCGAGTATATCACGTAGCCGTCTACGTACTGAAGAAACTTTTTAGGAAATTGCTTGAAATACTCCTGAAGAAAACCGACTTGCTTTTCAAGTGTTGTTTTATCCAGGCACCCTCCGAATAAAAGCTTCATTTTTCCTACAGTCAGTGATTCCGACTTAGCAATAACAGAACTCCACTCGGACTTGAAACGTTTGACAGCCGCGTCAGCCAGTAGCGTAACAAAACAAAGAAAAGTTACGTCTTTTCCCCCTTGTGAACTCGAAAATTGTTCTTTTAGGCAGTCAAGTGTCGCAGTCTCAAAAGAAGTGATTTCCACTAAATGTGTTAATGATTCTGATGGTTTTAACACTTGACTCAGAGGGCCCCAGTAGTCATCGCTCTCCAGCTGAAACACTGTGTTGACGGCACTATAACGCTTGCCAAATTCATCTACTACATTTGGCATGTCGCCAATCATACAAATACCCTCAGACATTTTTTTGCTATATTCGATTGACAATTTAACTGATTTCATCTTCTTGTGATAATCGTGTATCACGTTAGAAATTTTCGAAATAAGATTTTCGCAGACTTTCTTTTCTTTCTTATAAACATCCTGCGGTTTCTTACCAATATTACGCTCTATTTCTAGCAGTGCAAAAATTTGTGACATGCTATCTTTATGCTTTTCTATACTTTCGAAATCAGAAATGAGAATACTTTTTTTTGTTAAAGAGGAAACGAGTGCTTGCAAACTCCTTTTACCAGCTTGGAACTTCTTGTTAGTGTGCAAGTTCTTGACATTCCCTACAAAGTAATTAATGTTTTGCATTGGTCACTTCATCACATTACATGCAGACATGCATTTCACTTAAATGAGCGATTGCAAACCAAAATAAGTTCTGGGAAGGGTTAACACGAAATGCAAAAAAAATCATGATTATACTTAATATAAGTATGTTATGACTATATTGTCATACTGTAATTTCTGTGCTCATGCATGCATATGAATATTTGTGATATAGCTATTATAATGGCAAACAATCCTAACAATGGTCTTTTATATAGTGGTCCTGCAGTATACTAAATTTTTCTTGAAAGCGGCTGAAAGCAACCACAACCCATCCACAAGTACTTTCCATGCTAATAATATACATGAAAAAATTTCTCAATTCTGATTGACTGAGAGGAGTGCAATATTAGTGTAATTCAGTGCAGAAAAATGAAATACAGTGCAAATTTTGTAATTTTTTTAATTTGCACAAAAATCATTTTTTACTAGAAAAGAAGCTCTTCCTGTTAATTTGTTTTCCATGTATGTTATTTGAACAAAGCATTTTGATTAGAAAGATTTTCTTTATGATAAATTTTTTCATGTATAATATTAATAAGTAATAGCATGGTTTCGAGTGCAATTTGGAAAAAACACGCACTCGTGAGTTTTTCAAAGACCTCAAATAGCACTCGTCCTTCGGACTCGTGCAATTTTGATAGTCTTTGAAAAACTCACTCGTGCATGTTTTTTTCCAAATTGCACTCGAAACCATGGTATTACTTATACAAATATAACTCATACGCTATGTTGGCTTATCCATTGCAAGCTTTTAAAAACATCATCTTAGAACTTTATATTACTTCACGACAAAAAACTCAGTCTACTGTCCAAGACCCAATTTTCCTAATTTTGATAAAACAACTAGTTTTTTATGTTACGGTAGTGATAAATTAGTTAACCGTTTATCTGTACTGAAGATTGCATAAGTTTTGCCGAAACATGTCTACAATTAAAAAATTTGTCGTATATTTGAAGTTTATTAAAAGATTAGTTTGCACCAAATTGCACGAAACAGTCTCAAATTTCACAATTTGTTTACTGACTTTAATTTACAAATAGAAATCATATTTTAGCTGTATTTTATACAATATTAAGAAAAGTCAAGGACATGTCCAAGACCCAATTTTCCTAATTTTGATAAAACAACTATTTTTTTATGTTACGGTAGTGATACAGCATTAAAAGATTAGTTTGCACCAAATTTTCAATATCGAGTATTAAATACCCTCCGTAGTTTTGACATCCAAATTATTAATAACATAATCTCTTCCATGGGCAAAAGAATAACAAATATTATAAGGAAAGGAAAGGCCAGAGATTGAAGTATTGACATGTAGAGTAACACTAACACGATTGGTCATTAAAATATATGTTAAAATTATGTCGATATTCATTGTGTTTTTATAATTTATATAATAAATAGTTATCTGAACCATCCACCAACGGTCTACCACGGTCTACCGTACGGTCTACGACTACAATATAACAAAATTAATATACATGCAATTCTCTTTGAAACCCATGGTAGACCGTGGTAGACCGTTGCATAAGGCGGTATATAATTGCGCAGGGGAAATTAAACCAACTGCTTATGAATAAATGTGGCTTTACAAGCGTTCTATAAAAGAGGCTTAAACTTTACATTTATCCCCGAGCCGGGCGACGGGCCGAAGGCCCGGAGCCCGGTGAGGGTGCTAATCTCGACATGCGTGGAGTCCACTTTACACGCGTGTAGAAAAAGCAAGGGAGACAAAATCTGGAAATAGTTTATATATTTATATATATGTTTGGTACGGTGTCACGCGGTAAAAATACTCGGGCACTGGTGACTAGGTTTGAAGCAAACTTTACAATTTATATAATTTCCATATTTTGCGAAACAAAATGATTTCAAATGGTTTCGTTTTAAACGGAAAGAAGCAGAACAACGAATAAAAGCAGGATACAAACAACCGGTTTAATATATCTTGAAGAGAAATCAGAAAACCTGAAGAAACCAAACGCCGTATGGTAAACAAGATCTCGATCTGAACTGTAGTGTTTGTGGTCACAGGTCACTCAGTGGTCTCAATATCATTTTAAAGATGACGGTAAGACATTTGTATTTATTTATTTTCCTGATTGTAATCAGCATTTATTCATTAATATATTCTGTAAACGCCAAGAACGGCAAGACGTTTAAATAGAACCCTTTTAGGCACTCGTCAGGTACTGTATATAAAACTTAATCTAGCAACTATCATATAAAGTTTTATACCTTGTCCTTTAATATGTTGTTTTCAATTTTTTGCCGGTCATTAAGCAGTATACAGCTTCACGTTTTCGTGCTTTCCCTTTGCTACTGTGGACGTGATGTTTTTCATTCACTTAATTGCAAGCACTTATCAGTTATCATAAATACTCATAGGCTTTGTCCATCTTCCTTTGTCCTGTATTATACAGACTGAAAGGTTGTCTGTTGTTTTTATCTCCTATATAATTATAAATGTAGTTTTTGAGCTGTTAACTTTTAATCTTGCCTTTGCAAAACATAAAAGTAATTCCTTTGGAAACCTCCTAAATGGCTAAAAACAATATATTTTTACAACCAGAGTTTAATATAAAATCTGTAAGTTTTCCTTTGATATGTTCAACTTTCTTTTAGTCATCCTAATCATAAATTCTGTAATTATCCTGAGAATTATCATTTGTTTTTGCTGTATATCAGGAGTGCTTATTTTAATTGGAAGGTGAGGTGGGTGGGGTGTATTTAAAAAAGCATATAAAAGCAGGCGAGGGGTTGTTGCATTTATGTATTTCTAGTTTATTGAATGATTTCAACCTCTTCCAGATTTCGCTTCGTCTAAAACGCGTGCCGCAATACGTTAAAATTTCTCAAATTTCCAACGGCAAGGTAGTGGGTCTTCTGTAGTTTTTGAAGCTATTAATCTTAATATATAAATAATTATGCTCCATTGACAATTCATTAATAGCATTTAGCTGCGGAAATAATTTTTAAACTTAAATAAAATGTTCTATTATGAAATAAAATACACCGTGCTTGTTTTTCCCCAGTCATCATAATGTCTGATATAGATTCAGTTAAAGCGGGCTCAGATATCAATCACCCAACGGCTGAAATATGAGCGTCATATCTAAACAATACAAATATTATACATACATCTCTCTTTCAACACTTTCTCTCGCAATACTGTTCTAATGACGTCGATAATATTGAGTAACAAAGAAAGGGCCTCGGGCAGAGAAATATGGCGGAGAAGCGTGCGTAGTGGAGCGCAATATATACATTTTTAAATGCAAATATCTCTCCACTAATTGCACGAAACAGTCTCAAATTTCACAATTTGTTTACTAACTTTAATTTACAAATAGACAGCAGTTGTAACATTTGGTAATGATAACATTTATGTGCATGCACTCTTCAGGCTGCAAGCCTGAAATTATGAAAGAGGTAATATAGAACTCTTTTCAATACATCAAAATGCAATTATTTTTTCATGCATATTATAAAGTAGGTAACAGCATCCTTACGAAATACTTCTTACTGCATATGCAAAGGGTTATGGTAACAACCACTGGCCACCATCTTTTATTCTTTACGTTGCCCTTAAATTTTTATTAAACTATAACCATTTCTTCTCTAAAGGTATTTTTTCTTCAAAGGTTAGTAAAATTAACTAGAAATACATCAACGCAACAACCCCTCACCCGCTATTTTAACATAACCCCACCCGCCCACCTCGATTAAAATAAGCACTCCTGATATACAGCAATTAAGAACATGATAAACATAATCTATGGATTAGGATGACTAAACTGATTTAATAAAAGTTGAACATATCAAAGCAAAACTTAGATTTCATATTAAACTCTGGTTGTAAAAATATATTGTTTTTCGCCATAAGAAGTTTCCAAAGGAATTACTTCCCCTATATATGCATGCATGTTTTGCAAAGGCAGAATTAAAAATTAACAGCTCAAAAACTACATTTATAGTAATAACTAATAAAAATTAAAATAATAATAATCAAAACATACTAACGTTCTGTGTGACTGACGGCGTTCTGTTCATTCAAAAACTGATTATACACATCTCTCTTAAAACTAGAAACTGATGATCTCTTTCTCATATTGATATATATTCTGTTCCAGTCTATTACAGTTCTTATGCAGCGAAGGTTCTGCCTCCTTCAGTTTTGCGCTTGAATGTAGGACATAACATATTAAAATTAGAGTATCGTGTCTTTCTATTATGAATGTCAGAATTCCTATAATAGGCGTCTGAAATAAAAACAATTCAGTAGAACGGATTCCAGAAAAATGAGTATTAAACAACCTTTCTACTTGAAAATTTGGAAATACCGCCAAGAAAATGGACAAAGCCTATATTATTATTGTATTAATAAAAATAGTGCATGCAATTAAGTCAATGAAAAACAGCACGTCTACATAAGCTTAAGTTAGCGTTTTAAGTTCGCTTTTAGTTAAGTTGATTTACGGTTTGGACGAGCAAAGCGAAAGCACGAAAACGTGAAGCTGTATATTGTTTAAGTTTAGTGAAAACTTGAAAACAACACAAGGACCAGGTATAAAACTGTATATCATAGTTGCTAGATTAATAGATTATAAAGTTTAACTGACGAGTATCTAAAAGGGTTTCTATTTAAACGTCTTGCCCTCCTTGGCGTTTACAGAATATATTAAACAGAATATAATAATAAATATATGCTGATTCAAAATAAATAAATGCAAATCCGCTACCGTTAACTTTATTATTGAGGTTTGTATTTCCAACGTGGTAATGAGGATGAGGTCAATGTAGGCATTTCTGTGTGTGTTTTTTTTCCTTTTCTTTTGATAAACCGCTTGAAGATTTTAATGAAAATAGGATAAAATACAGAATATACTATTCAGGTATTCCATTGGGTAATATTTCTCGTGTAACAGAACATTGTGTATGCAAATTATACCTACATATATACCTTATACACCTCAATATAACAACAAATGAAAGTTCAAATCAAATAATTTTTTGATATTCAACTATATACACATTAAATAAAAATATCATATGTGGGTTTATAAGCACTTTAAATATAAACTCTAGATAGCCAATCAAATTAAAGGATTTGTGATAGAAACTCATAAATTTATTCAAAAATGATATAGAGATCTAACATACAGCATAGATCTCCTGGAATTTTGCCGAACACTGGATCATGATCGACTATGTAAAACAAATACCACACTTGCCAATAAAGCATTACAAATATGTATGCACAACATTCTAAAATGTACAGCAGGGGCGGCGCCAGGAATTCCCCGACACGGGGGGCTAGTAGGGGGTCCGGGGTATTCTCCCACAAAACATTTTCAAAATTTGAACGTCTCGAATAGCTTTTTCCGTCTTCTCAGCGTGGAATAATCGCAATAATCGACCATTTTTGTTCAATTTCATACAGAAGATGGAATTTTGTGTGTTGTAATTATTATACCGTTGGCTTCTACGCAATATATATACCGTATCCTGTGTTTGTAAAGGAGTTTCATTTCACCATTAAAGCATTAATTACTGACTAGTCTGGCTTAATCAGTTAAAAAGTCTTTTGCCAATTGTTAACTAGATTCCAAGGATAGTGCAAAGTTTTTAGTCAAAGATGATAACAATTTTTGCCACGTGTACGCACGGAGCTGCCATGCCATTTTGTGAAAGCCCACAGCATAGTCATGCCCACAGTTAATTTAATACAAGGCAAAATTCAGACAAACAAAGAAAAACTCAGACAAACAAGGCAAAACTCAGACAAACAAGCCAAAATAGAATCTCGAGGGATTCTTCAAGAGTCGTTACCCCTTCGTAATAATCTTGCTGAAGACGCCAGTCTAGATCGAGTTTTTCTATAGGACGTGGCATATTTTCTTGATTATTTTTATTTATTTTCAAATCAAGATCTGCCTTTTGCTTCAAACATGTAACAAGGAAGTCATTTAAAGGCTTACTGAAAAAAACTTTTCAAAACCTCGAGTAAACAAAATATGTTTTATAGCCAGACTATATCCTCTGCTACCAGAGTTTATTTAAGTACTCTTTTCTTCAACCACTGTTACATGATTATTTTCGACTGAAAAATTTCCTTTGGCTTTGAACATCGGGGAGGGGGTAAAAAAAAACACGTTAAAGCGGGCGAGGGGCTGTTGCGTTTATGTATTTCTAGTCTTAAATATTCTTCGCAAATACAATTAATGCAAAATTTCAATGAATTTGGTCATGACTCATATTCGACAATATAGCTCATAAGCGTCCGCGTTTATAGTTTGATCTGTTTTTATGCTTATAGTAGCGATAATGGCGGATACCGTTATAATATTTGAGAAATTCAGTGGCGAAAAACCGACTCTCGAGGATAAAAATCTTTGCTCGGAGTTTAATCTGCCGTCTTTCGAAAGACGTCATATGGTTCGGTATTCAGTAAAAGCACTAAAGCAGTAATGACAAGGATTTATGTGCGAATGTTGTAAATTACTCTAGATCCCCGAAGACGATTCGAGTTCAAAGTTGATATGCAAAAAGATCTTCGCCAGCAGAGAATCCATGTGGCAGATGTGGTTCGCGCACAATGCACACTCGACAGCTGTGTCCTGCGAGGGGCGCTATGTGTCACAAGTGCGGAATTGTTGACCATTTAGCCAAACGATGCCTCTCATGAAGAGTAATCTCCGAGACAAAATCCCTGGATGGCGGATATATTGCTAAATGTTCAACACATAAAGTTTAAGCTTGATAGCGGTGCAGTTGTCAGTGTACTTCCTGCCAAGATATATAATGAATTTCAACATCGACCGGCTCTCGTTAAACCGTCAAAGAAGTTGTATGGTCCTTGTTGCTATAAACTTAAGTGCATGGGGAAATTTCAGGAAAAAATCCAACACGGACAGAACATCCGCGAAGAAGATATCTACGTCATAGCCGACCTGGACCGCCCACTGTTAAGTCGCACAGCCTGCCAAGAGCTCGGAATAATTGGAAAGATCGACGAATAGCGCACATTGGAGCCTGAGGTGAGCCCGGGTTACTATACGAAATAGACGGTGAGTATACAACATACAGCTTCAGGATGATGCCAAACCTTTCAATCTTACTACTCCCTGACGAATTCCCGGAAAGAATGGAAGAAATTGGTGTTATTAAACCAGTAGACCAACCAACAAGAAAAAGGATCGAGTGAGAATCTGCGGTGACTTCATTCAACTTAACAAAGCAGTCCAAAGAGAAAACCACCAAATGCCCACGACTGATGAAACACTCACGAAATCGACAGGGGCGAAGATTGTCTCCAAACTTGATGCAAACTCAGAATTTTGGCAAGTTCAACTGAGTCCAGAATCAAAACTGTGTACAACTGTTATTACTCCATGAGGTCGGTATTGTTACAAACGTTTACCGTTTGGAATATCTTCTGCTCCTGAGTATTTTCAAAAGACGATGCAAAGGATATTGGAAGGATTAGAGGGAGTGAAGTGTCAGATGGATGACATCTTGGTCTTTGGTAAAACAAATGAGCAGCACTACAGCCGATTGGAAGCAGTCTTGAAACGGTTGGAAGAAGCCAATGTCACACTAAATATTGACAAGTGTGAGTTCGCGAAGGAGAAGGTGGAATTCCTGGCCATCTGGTGGGTAAAGAAGGAGTCCAAGTCAACCCGTCCAAGACAAAGGCCTTAAAAGAAATGAAATCACCTACGAACGTAGCAGAACTACGACGATTCCTTGGTATGGTAAATCAACTGGGTAAATACGTACCAAATCTGGCCGAAACGACCAAACCGTTGAGAGACTTATTAAGTACATCAAACGCATGGATTTGGGACCAAGCACAACAAAACGCCTTTGACAAGATAAAAGACCAAATAACTTCTGCTCCAGTATTAGCTATCTACGACCCACAAGCGGACACTAGAGCTTCAGTCGATGCATCGTTCTACGGCATAGGAGCAGTCCTTGTACAGAAATTTCCTGGGGGAGACTGGAAACCAGTAACTTATGTTTCAAGAGCGTTGACACCGTGCGAGCAACGCTATGCACAAATCGAAAAAGAGGCGCTAGCCACAACTTGTGCTTGTGAACGACTGGCGGACTACCTGGTTGGTAAAACTTTCCATATCGAGACAGATCATAAACCGTTAGTTGCACTTCTTGGGTCTAAGAATCTCAACGAAATGCCAACCAGAATTCAAAGACTCCGAATGCGATTGTTGAGATTCCAGTAGACCATCTCCAGCATCTCGCATGTCCCTGGAAAAGACGTAATCACTGCAGATACTCTATCCCGTGCACCGGCAGAGTCGACGCCAGATGGCGAATTGGAACATATTCCTTCAACTGCCCGCATCGGACAAACGCTTATAGAAGAGATTAAGCTGCAACAGCAAGAAGACGAAGTCTGTCGAAAACTTAATGACTACTGTGAGGACAGATGGCCAGACAAAAATAAGCTCCCCAGCGCAGTGTGGCCATACTGGGGTCGAGAATAGTCATTCCTCCGAGATTCAGTCTGGTGGCCAGGGTTAAGCAAGCAAGTAGAAGACATGGTCATCAATTGTCGCAAATGCATTAAACATAGATCACTTAGACCAGAACCACTGATCCCATCCGTCGTCCCTGAGAGGCCATGGCAAATACTCGCCACAGACCTCTTCACCCTCAAGGGAACCAGTTACCTATTCTTGTCGTTGATTATTTCTTACGCTATGTTGAGGTGTCACCACTACGATCTTGCCAGACATCCACCACAGAGACTATTCGCGCCTTGAAATATATCTTGGCACGGCACGGCGTACCAGAGACATTGACGTCTGATAACGGACCCCAGTACAAGTCGAAAGAATTTGAAGAGTTCTCAGCCAACTACCAGTTTCAACACCTAACTTCGTGCCCAAAGTTTCCACAAGCCAACGCGAAGCCGAGCGGGCCGTGCAGATGGTCAAGAATATGCTAAAAAAAGAACAAGACCCATCCAAGGCTCTGATGTCATATCGTGCCACACCCTTAGGAAACAATTACAGTCCAACTGAATTGTTGTTTGGAAGGAAAATACGAACAACACTGCCATGCGATGATGCCTTCGGAGCTGGCGCCGAAATGGCCAAACCTCGAAAGACTAAGGGAGTTAGAGAATGCAAGCAAACAACATCAGTAAATTTAACCACAACACCAAGCACCGCAGCCGCCATCTACCTAAGCTATGCCAGGAAAGAAAGTGTGGATAAGCGATATGAAGACACTGGCAACTGTCACGGAAGAGAACATACATAGCAGATACCGAAAGTGGCACATCCGTAAGACGCAATCGTCGACACTTGATACCGTTGAATGACAAATCAACCCCCGTGGAAACAAGCACAGCCGTGTCATTGTCACAGCAGTTAGCAGAGTTGACAGAGGACCGCGAAGAACGAGTTTTGACTAGTAACGAAACAAGAGTATCCAGATTTCGGAGAATGATTAAGGCACAGCAGAAACTTGACCTTTGAACAATTACTAACTGAAAGAACTCAGTTTATTTTGATATACATTATTAGGAAAGGGAGATGTTGTATAATGTTTTTATTATATAGATACGAGTGTTTTACTAGAGAATATGCAGTGTCGCATTTTTCATATCCTCACTAGTGAAGATATCAATGACGTCATTTTGAATTTTACCGCTTTTTGCATTGAATCTATATAATAAAAAGAACATTACACGGTGGCTTGAAGATATGAATTTTATCTTCTCGTGGCAACTCCCCCAATCGAAGATAAAATTAATATCTTCGCGCCGCCGTGTAATATATATATATATATATATATATATATATATATATATATATATATTACCCCGAAATATTACCCCGAGGTATACATCCCGAGGGCGAAGCCCGGGGGATATATCATCCCGAGGGGTAATCGAACACCCCGAGCAAAAGGTATTTAAATTATATATTATACCGAAACATATTAATCTTTCCAACAAAAAGCTGAAATAATGTTAATAAAGTTCGCTTAGCTTAACTTTTGTCCGCTTTTCATTGTCTGTTTCCATTCTGTTGTCGTCTCAAGGCTTCTGGATGCATTGTTTGTTGCTTTCCAGGGCCGGGGCGGATTTAGCGTTAGTCAAATAAGTCATACGACTAAGGTAAAAAAAATCCGAAAGAAAAAATAATTATCGTATCGTTCTTCCCTCAGTCTCGACTCTCTAGATCGCCGAGATAATCGGTTAGGTGAGACTGCCAACCGGCATTTTAACCCGCGCCGCGCGGTTGACTTTGTTCTTTCTCGGCGGATTTGAGCCTATTGTATCAGCCGCTGTGATTGGCTGATTGGGTAATTGGCTGAAATTAGCCTTTATAGCGACCTGTGATTGGTTTGCCGAGTGTTCGCCGGATTTCTTTGTCTTTCTCGACGGATTTAGACCCCTTGTATCACCCTTTCTGATTCGCTTAATTTTTCAATAGCTCTTTATCAAGAGCACGGATTGGTTTAGCGGCGTTTTACTTTGTAGTTCTCGACTGATTTGTGGACTGATCAGTGATCGATTCTGACTAACTTGCACTAGTATCACTACAAGCGAATTCTTTCATTTGGAAGATGGTTTTGTGATAGATCTTGATGTACTCGCTTTGAAGGACAACGACGAGATGTGTTGCGAGAGATTTATAAAACGGCAAGTTTAATACTCGAGGGTCAACAAGCGAAGGATGCTTTGCGCAAAGGAGCATTTTACCAAGATTGGCAAGACGTCTCAAAGGAATTTTGGCACTGGGATATACGTGGTAATATACGCCAACAATGACAAGAAGAAACCTCGTGCTGCTCTCAGGTAAGCAGATTTTTCTGCCTTAATTATTTTCTAGTTTCTTTATAAGTTCGTCCAACGTATAAATACAACAATAACAACCTTCGCCACGATTGAGACCACATGGCATGTCCAGACATTCCAACCTCTGGACCCTCAAAACCGGGACATTTAGCGATATTGCACCCCCCCCCCCCTTTTCCCACTGCCAATAATGTGGATAGGTTGGCCAGGTTTATGTGAATATCGATTCGGATTGGTTGAGACTTATGTAAAATATTGCATTATATTATTCAAGTATTAGTATGTCAACCAATCAAAATCCACTGGACAAGGAAATTGACCAAACAGATATCCTTACGGCAAAATTTCACTTTCCAACCTAAGGCATAATATTTGCTAAGCAATAATATTCGCTTCCTGATTGGCTAACAAGCGGTTCAGATTTTTAGATTACGGACCGCTAAGGCTAATCCATGCACCCACATAGTAAGTTATTTATTATAGATGCGCGTGTTTGAGATTGAAAGAAAGCCGTACAGAGAAGTGTTTCCACCAATAAAGTTTGTGGGAAGGAACCTGTTCAGGTGATAAAGAGAACAACTTAACTCAAACTCCCCAACTTTTCCCCCCAATATTTTGACAGCAAGAATGGCGGCAATCTTGTTCCAAGAGCCCGCGTTCCTTGAGGCCACCCTCCAGGTACTGGTAGGTACGTTAGGCTCTGAGAACGAGATTTATGTACGTCCGCATCGGTCTGGATCATCACCTGGGTTATAGCAACCTCCGATTGGATTAAACCCACTATTAAACCATGGATTGACCCAGGAGAATCTAGCCAAAGCTTATCAGCCTTATGTTTAAAGAAAACGACCATAAAAAATTTGGTAGAGCTTCTCTTATCCCAAGGAAACCAGGACAATTAGTATGAAACCGGGACAGCGGGACAACATAGTCTAAACCGGGACAGTCCCGGTCAACCCGGGACGGTTGGAATCTATGCATGTCTTCAAATGAAAGGTGACCTTTACTATTGTTTAGAATCTTACTTATATATCTACGTGTTTGTAGCGCAAGTAGCTCAAATTCATTCAGGGTTTTCCCTTCTTGTATTTGTTTATATAAATGGTTTGAAAACTTAATTGAATATTAATATGATTTTGAGACTAGCATTGTAGCAAGAAATTAAGTACAAGCTAAAGTTATTTTGTCAAGATTGGATAATGTGGACTAATTCATAAATTCATAAAATAGATAGTGAGATCTGGCAATCATAATTATGGTATTTTATGTGAGAGACCATAGTTAGGGCCTGTTTTCAAGGTAGGGTTACCCTTACCCTGGCTCAATTCTATTAGATGTGGTTACCATGCAAACAAGTAAAAATTTAGTTAGTTTCAGAAATTGCAGCTTGATGTTAGTAATGATTGTCAGTTGTTTGCTGTACAAGCTGTGTTAGTTAGTAATACTCAGAAAAACTCTGAGTATTAGAGTCCCGCTTAGAGCTCAGAGTTTTTCTGAGTATCACTAACTAACACAGCTTGTACAGCAAACAACTGACAATTATTAAGTAAAAAGTTGTCCTGGATAGGTGAGTTATCCCTACCAAATGCATTTACAAGGACAAAACATAACCTAGCTAGGGTCTTAGCACCCGGGTTACCCTGGTGCATGTCCTTGTAAATACAATAAAGAAACAAAAAACACAGGAAATGTATGAGAGCTAGGGTAACCAGTGTGCTAGAGTAACCCAGTGGCTAGGGTAATACCTAGTCAGGCCTACAACGTTTTTGAATTTGACATACATGTAGTATTTCAATGTTTTAGGTCTGAGGGATCTGGGAATTGCCTATACAGCTCTGTTTCGAGCTCTTGCATAGAGTGAAATGGTCTAACCTGCAGTATGGTTATCAGTTTCATATAAAATATTTGAAGTCATGAAACTTATTAAATATTTGAAGTAGATGTATTGTATCTGTTGTTTATTTCGTGGTTAAAATAATTAAATCTGCTAAAATTTTAAATTTTCTCGGGCTGGGGAGCATGGCCACATTCTCCCCCCCCTGACCACCACCACCCTAGAACCCAAATATTTTGGACTAAGGTGACAAAAATCCTAGATCCGCCCCTGCTTTCTTTGTATTCCCTGAATCCTTATTTTCTTGTAACCTAACAATCTTCTTGTCAACATCTGAATGTTCAGACCAAACGTTTTCATGTCTCGCCAAACTCCGCCATTGTTGACAGCTTCGTTGAATCGTGCGTTCGTGGCGCAAATAAATAAACAACGAACACAACATTGTGTATTTAGGATTGTCTGATGATTATGTTGCTGGCTTCACGTTTTGTAGCGCTAAGTTCACTCGGGTACGGACAGAATTTCAAACATTCATGTTTAATATATAGCCAGGGTTCATCGTACAGTTGCTTATGAACGCTAAATCAGTATACAGAATTTGTTATTGAGCCGACGTGCAAATCTGCTCGAGCGCCACTCGTGTAAAATATAACAGACACGAACCAACAACACTCCACAAACCGACTTCACAACCAGGGGCGAAACTAGCCCTTTTTCGTTGGGGGGGGGGGGGGGGGTGTAGGATAGTATTGCCCTGCTAAAATCTATGGTGCCCTGCAGCTCCGTATGTAAAATTTACCGAAATGTATACTGTACATACAAGGGGCTTTTCATAAGCAATTTACACATTGTAATTTTAACATGGCCGAGTCGAAGGCATATCAAAGGCGCTTCAGGCAGTCAGTTAAGATCTAGGTGTTGGTTTTGTGGAGGGAGGAAAACCGGAGAGCCCGGCGAAAAACCCTCGAAGCACAGGAGACTCGCATAAGTCTCAAGGTTGAGAACAGGGTTATTCCCAGAGGGTCACCCATCCAAATACTAACCTAGTCCAATCGGGCTTAACTATTGGTGAGAGGCACCGCCCTAACAGCACACGCCAACCATGCTTCCCATATATGGAAGCCTGCATCAATCTACATGCATTTGGACTAAGTTCCTACTGTCTGGTGTATGATGGCAATTGGCAATACAAAGAGTTCAAAATAAATATTAATTAACAAGATCATGAAAAAAATTGTTGAATTGAATTTACGTAGCTATAATACAGAAAAGCATATTGCGGCAGTACTTATTCAATCGGCTTTATTGGAAATTTGGGCATTTTAATTTTCGACCAAGTATTCAAAACAACTTTTAATCGATGCTGTCGGTGGGATCCTTTTCACAAGAACTATCAAGTCGTTCAAACGTTTGTCTTTCATTGTTGATCTTAGGCAGTTCTTAACGATTTTGAGCTTACTGAAGGTGCCGTTAAGCCGGTTTTCCACTTGACGATCTTTTTCGCGCGAAGCGACTTTCTTTTGTTGAAATTCAATAGATTTCTGATTAGTTCCAGCTCAGAGCTCATGAGATAAAAGAAAAAGTCGCTTCGCACGAAAAAAGTGGCCTAGTGGAAAACCGGCTTTACACGATGCGATTTTTCTTGCAACTTGCAACAAATTTACATCTGGAAAAAAAATCGCAAGTTACAGGAAGGGTGTTACCACTGACCTCTATAATATAACTATTACCACTGGTGTTACCACTGACCTCTATAATATAACCTCTATGTTATATTATAGAGGTCAGTGGGTGTTACACGTTCAGCAACTTGCGATCTTTGTTGTAAGTTGCAGCAAAAAGTAGAACCCATCCAACTTTTCTTGCAACTTCCAACAGGGCAAAAATGACAAAATCGCAAGTTCCTACGGGGGTGTTACACGGTGCGATTTTTCATGCAACTTGCAACATTCAGTGATTTGTTGCAAGTTGCAGGAAAAATCGCATCGTGTAACAGCACCTTGAAAGTTCGCTCATTCTTTGCGACGGAAACTGGTGCAGTACTGAAGCAAAAGCTGATAGGCTTTGCATACGGTTGGAAATGTCCTTTTATTTTGATGGACGTACTTGGCAGCCTCCTGCATGGAGCTGGGTTGTTTCGATGAGACTATGGTAATAAAAATGTCTAGCTCAGACAGGAGTACTTCAGGTTCAACTTTGCAAGCAGGTAATAACATATAAGCATTCAGCCGTCTCCACGAATCTGCAAATCTCAAACACTATAGCTACAGCCCACGCGTTTCCTAATATACTAGTACGCATGCACAGCTGGACAACCGCTGCGTGCACGGACTAAGGTCATTTAATATTACTAATTCGTAATAATAAAACTGATAAAAGTATAATCGTCATGCATTATTTTTTCTAGACGTAAATGTAATCATAACTATTTTGCCCATTTTCTAAATTTTACTCTGATTGCCCTGCCAATCGGGGTTTCTACTCCGATTGCCCTGCAAATCGGGGTTTGTAGTATTTTGGGGGGTGTCACACCCCCCATACCCTCCCTTAAGTTTCGCCCCTGTTCACAACATCGATCGTCAACATACCAGACCGGATTAAAGTTGAATGTAAAACTTTTAATATAGGCTCGGCAGACAATAAATCCTTTCGTCCAGATCATATTTAATTAGCCATGCAGCTAAGCCTAGATAGTCATTGTTTCGAGAAGAAAATTGATCGCTCCTTTGCGTTTCTCCGCCATTGTTGTATTTGCCAGTCGCAGACAAAACCACGCGTGCGCAGTGCTATTCTAATATATTTCGGGGGAAAACTTTCATTCTCGGTATATTAAGATATATTAATTAATAATGCACCACGATTTTACACGTCTTTCAAGAAATACCCATAGATACAAACTAATACTAGTGTTTCACACTTTCAGCTGGTTTTAGTCTTTCAACTACGACGAGTATGTACGTCGTTAAACCTGGTAAGTTTATATCCCCAGAAAGTTTACACTATTTATCTATCGTGTGAATTTTCGCCACTCATCACAATACTGCAAAGTTTCTGGCAAAATTTGCACTAAAAATACGGAGGGGCTAGGGTTCCCCGAAAGGCGCTCCTCCTCTGGCGCTATCCCTGATGTACAGTATTCCTTGAATATTATTCTAAGGTTTGTTTAAAACATAGTCAATGGAGATATGGTCTGGAAACTCAGCTAAAGTCTTTGTTCTATATCTTTTTGTTCGCCTTTATGCATTTTTGTGCCCGGTGCACGGTCACTGAACACATTGTATTTAATATAATGAACGAATTGTCCAATAGCAACGTTTCAGTTCAATCACTCAACCGTGCTATTTAAATATTAATAAACCTAAAACAAAGGATGTGCACGGTGTAAGGTGTAAGGTACGGTTCGACATAAAATCACAGCTCATTATAGGCGCTTTGAAGTTTGCCGAGTTTCCAGACCATCTCTAAAAAAAATGCTGTACTTGCATACTAAGTACACTGTTGCTTTATCTGTCAGTTAAAGCACATATAACATACTGTGTTTTTGCCAACATCACTTACGTTCTTAACTCGTTGCTAAGTCAACTCCTACTCTTAAATATTTAAAAAAAAACATACCTTTGGCACTTAACAATGTTACCCATAATTCAGACCAGTCAAGTGGCTTCTCACTTCCAGCTATATCCAAGACAAAGACTAGTAATTCCTCACCTAGTCTAAAGCATAATTAAGAAACAGATGTTTGAAATTATTTTTGTAAAGGTTTAGTAGCAACAAACAATCTAAATTAAACTGAGTTTTGCAATTTAAAAAATATATGTTTTGATGAGTTTTCCTCTTCTGTTATAATTGCCACATGCAGCGGGCTATATAACTCTTCTTGATATGAACTTCCAACATGTCATTCAAAGCTTTAAATTGGATCATTAACCTTGGAGCTGGGGACCCTTGAGATTTTTTATAATTAAAGTCAAGAAAAAGTAGTAAATTGCTAATATTTTTAGCAACGAAATACCGACGTTATGAGTGAAGCCCTTCATTACACAGATTAAAATTTTACTGATATAAAAAGGGCTCTGCTTTACTCCAACGAAAGGCTTCGGAAAAACTACGTATAACGATCTTTTTTTCCATTTGGATCATTTATACTTAAGTAATATTTAAAACACGAGCAGGAGTATTTTTATCAGATTTAAAACCACGAGGGGGCAGCCCGAGTGCTTTAGATCTGATAAAACACGTGATGCGAGTGTTTTGAATGGCTTCAAAAACGATTCGTTATTGGATGTTATGTTCATTAGTGGCTTTATATAAAATTGTATATTCATTAGTATTCTTTCTGACGTCAAGAAGTTTTATCAGGTATAAAACCACAGACATGGTACTGATTTCCTTTGTGTTTTCCTCATGAATTATTAATGAGTTTTTGAATTACATTAAAACAATACAACAATAGAACATTAATAGTATCACATAACAAGATGACGAAAGATAGTATAAAATATAATAATAAAATCTAAAGGGGAAAGGTGCGACCGGGACTCTAAGGCCAATAAAAGGCACACCCCAAATACATTTAAAATGTCTAGAAAAAATCAAACTGGAAGGAAGGAGTGAATGAAAAAAATAAATCAACGAATGAACAATGAGTGAGCGAGTGAATGAGTGAGTGTGAGTGGGCGAGTGAGTAATTTAGTGAGTGAGTGCTTTAGTGAGTGTGAGTGAATGCGAGTGGGTGATTCAGTGAGTGAGAAAGAGAGCGATCGAACGAATGAACGAACATTATGTTCTGTGACAAAGATCATCACGGGTCAAGGACATGTACAAGATCCATCCTTGGCCGGGGCTTTCCTTAGCTAGAAGGTGAGTAAAGTTGTCTGGCGCGGTAGTGAATATTGGAATACTAAACACTTATATACTGTCCGAAAAAACTCAAATGTGCTGTTGAAGAACACCAATATGTGATGTTCCTACCTATAGCTAAGTTTATTGTACAACAATAAGCCTTTCCGCATAAAGTTATTGGATCAAGTGATCTTTCTTTTTGATAAATCTATTTGGCTAATGCCCAAAGCTGTCCGAAGTTTTGCAAGTCCAAAGTTTTGCGAGAGCCAAATCTCAAAACATTATCCACGTTTTTTATGTGGAAAAACACAGCGCGTATAACAAACAACAGTCACGCTACTCGACTTCGTCTCGCGTTGTACGCTATGACGTCATCTGTGATCTATTGCAGTTTAGTAGACACTTACTACTATTCTATTGCAAATGCTGCAATCTGATTGGCTACTCTACTCGATATCTATTCGTCGATAGATAGCGAGTAGCAAATTGAGTACCAGTACTCGCGCGGCCATGCAGCAAAACAACATGGAGGACACGAGGAGTGACAGATTGTTTTGCCTTGGTTTTCGCACAGAAACAATGGTTATGCTTCGTTTCTTGAAATAATTTGGAAGAACTAAGGTAGATAAATTAGTTTCTACTAAAACAATTAGATTATTCGCTCTCAATTTCTATGAGATGATAGTTGACTCGAGCTCCGCTCTCGTCAACTATTCACTCATAGAAATTTCGAGCTCATAATCTAATTGTTAAATATACACACAGAAAAATGTAATCTATTTGTTAAATAACTTCAGATTGAAAACGCTTTATACCGAGATCGTATTATTTAAACAGCCCTTATATTATTAAGAATAAAAGCGGAAATCAGTAATCCTGATAGATAGTGAGTAGTGTTCTTACTTTGACAAAGACTGCCAACCACCATCTTTACTAAATTGCAGAACGGCTTCCTTGACTTCCTTAACTAATTCTCCTTGCAGAATATTTCTAATATTCTCTTTGTAGCAATCTTGAATTGTAGTGGGAAGTTTTTCGATTTCATGGAGAGCATTTAGCATTGAGACTATCGTCACCTTAAGGCTAAGCATTTGGAAAGCCTTGACGCACACTTTCCTAATTGATAAATCTTCTTTGACAAACTCCATCAACTGTTCTGCCCGTTTGTATGCAGCCGTTACTTTGCATTTTGTCCCAGACTTGGTATCCAGCTTAACATCGGCGGCGATCCATTTTGAAAGGATTGATTCATGTTGCTCTTGTCCCAATTTGCTCCACTTGTCATCACGAAAGTCTTTATCTTTTAGGAGACGCAATAAAATGGCGTGACCTTGTGATGTTTTCGAATTAGCTACCTCATGCAGAACAGTAATAGTTTCGTTTTTTGACAAACTATTACACTGGGCCACCCGATGACAGAAAGCGTCAACGCCTTCGGCAGATGAATGATTTCCAAACGTGATGAACTTCGATAACATATGTGAAATTGGCTTCTCTAATTGATTTTTAAGTTCCGCAGGCAGTTTCTCAATTTCTTCTAACGCTTCAGGAAGATTTCCCACTCTCTCATAAACATTCTCCACATTTCTTTGGTAAATTTCCGCAAACAAACGCTGTGTTTCTGATTCAGCTGAGGAGAACAACTTTGTAAACTCTCTATTTCGGTATAAAGCAAGGAGGGTTTCGTTGTCTGGTGCTTCGTATAACGCCTTGGAGAGTAACTTATGAGTGTCCTCATGGCTCTCTTGCTTGTCGCTCCTGGACAAATGTTGGATTAGAGCATCAACCAGCTTCAAATACTCTTTGCTTTCATATTTGTACGCAAACGTCTTTTGGCATGCCAGTGTATTATCTGCACCCAAATGGTGGTAAAAACATGAAGCAAACGTTAGCCATCCAGGACTGCTGCTGTTATTAACAAGAATGGGTGCAATTCTTGTCAGAGCGCTTAGACTCTTTTGTGGTAATCTACCGGAGCTTGGACAATACCGCAGGGATTCTAGAATACGATCACAGCTTTGCTTAAATTTGGAGGATTGTTGAAAATTCATGTTGTTGACTTGCAAGAACCCTAAAACGACAAATAAGTACAAGGATTGCACGTAGTTACTGTCCGTACTTTTCCGTAATATCCACTCGATAAACAGATTTATAGATACTTGCGAAAAGTCGAATTTCATTTTTTCAATCGGTTTTAGAAACTCTTGGAGGTTGTCAGCATCAACCTTTTTGAACAACCACTTGATATAAGATATGGTGGCCAGCGGTAGATTTTTATTGCTGTAATGCTCGTTGTTTTCGAGGCGTAAAGCATCATACGCGACTGTTCCATGGGTAGTTCTCCACGTTTTCTCAGCGACGTCACGCAGTTCCTTCTTTTTCAGAGATAAGATACTTGGTTTTTTTACAACCTGATAATGGTACAAAATTTCCGATGGAATGGCTGAGCAAGGAAAACTCACTGACCAGATATCTCCGTTGTGACTTGAAGTGTGTTCTCGAGTTAGTTGTAGTTTAGAGAGATCCGCCGGACTGGTACTGTTGCGGCAACTTTTAGTGGTCCACAAGACACTGGCGGAGTCAAACTTTTCTAGTACGTGCAGGTAGAGCGTTATCTGTAATACAATAAAACATATATATAATAAATACTGTCTTACATGCACGTACGATTAGTAAGTTAACAGGAAGCCACATGCATGCAAATACGGTTATGACGTCACGTCATATTCCTTATTCTTATTTTGCGAACGAAAAGAGAAACAAAAAACCCAACTATATCAGTGTTTGCAACCATTTTCTAACCCATGTATTTGGTTCTTTTGTATTTTACTCTGGCTATACGCCAGACGATTTTACTTGTCAATAAGGAACCCCATGACCAGTTAACTGAAATGGCTAACCACGGCCAAGCGTTGTAACAACTCGAGCCAACGCACGACTCGGACTAAAATAGACTTTAGTCGCCATTTTTTGCAAATCGAGTAGACTTGAGCTTTTTTTTTACAAAAAATGGCAACTCAAGTCAATAGTCATGATTGGGTTTGCACCGGCTCGACTCCATCGGTGAATATATTTAAAAATGACTCGACTTTTTCCCCGCTATGAACTAGTCTGTTGACACTGAGTGACTAATTTTGAAGTGAGCTACAGATACACGAAATATCCAGGATTTTACAAGACAATTTCTTAGGTAAACCCTTTAAATTTGGTGTCGTCGAGATTTCCCCAATTCAATCTGTGGCATGCAGTAATGTGACAACGCTTGTACCGAAGTTGACACAACTCAAGGAGAGTCATAAGTCATCGACTACGGAAGCCGAGAGGTGTAAATGAAAGTACGTTTTGAAAACTCGTTTTGAAAATTCGTTTCACAAGTACGTACTTGAAGTTCCTTGGGGAAAACCGAAATTACGTAGTCCAAAAAGTGAAAGTACGTTGTTCGTAACCTAGCAACCATCTCAAATGTGAAAAGTGAAATTACGTAGTTCGTAACCTAGCAACCATCTCAAATGTGAAAAGCGAAAGTGTATTTCGTAACGTAGCAACCATCTCAAACTATGTCAAATGTGAAAAGTGAAAGTACGTAGTTCGTAACCTGGCAACCATTGGTTGGTTAAACAAATACAATACTTATTTACATCGGTTTCTACCGCCTGTTAAGTCAGGGGAGTTTAAGTCGTTTAAACGGATGGGCTTAAATTGTTTATTGTTTTGATTCAGCCGCAACACAAGTACATATCACAACCAGTGACCGCAACTATTTGATTGCAAAGAGGGTATCTTTTCCGGTTTTTCTTTTGGAGCAATGGAGGCTGATATAAACAGTAAGTATACCAATATAAACGCTATCTAAAGTTTAGTTCCGTGATGCTTTGATCGGTTTGATGCTCTGGATGCCCAAATATGGCGATGGTTCTATCTGTGTATAAGGTCTGTTCGCCTTTTATTTAAAAGGATGTATCGTAAAGTATCGGAAGCAGTGGAATCCATATACACTTATTTATTTACACAAAGAACAAGGAATCAGTCAAAGGTATTCAACTTTCTTTTTTTGCAACTGAAATGTTTAATGTTTACTTATAGTACAATAATCTTTAATTACCCCCTGGTGGTAATTATGTTAGTCTATACAGTTTATTGGTAGCTCCAGCGAGGGGCCTAGTGGGCTGCAACCCACCCAAAATGTAGTGTGCCTATAAAAAATATTGAATGTTCTTTTTTCATGTTTAATTTTTCTTGTTTATTTGAGTGTACATCCCTACAGTATTTGTGTCCACTCAAAATATTGTGTCACCCCCAAATACTGTTAATTTAATTTAATTCCTGATGGCTGGTCCTGCATCTGATACAGTGTTGTTAGTTAAAACCTATTTATTGGGCATGCACGTATATCTAATATATAAAATACTTCGTAGTCTTTCGTGGCTAAAAAAGAAGTTTAAAGCTCTTGGACTGGAGAGAAGAAGGCCAGATCCTCCTCTTGACTTAGTTCAGCAAATCTTGCAGGTAATATAATATAAATTAAAATTTGACATTAACAGTGGCGCTCAAAGGTTTTGTAACACCTGCGTGGGGTTTTTCCACCCACAATACACGCACTTTACAAATGCGTGCGATACATACTGCGTGTAGTACAGTCAAACTACACGAAGCTTCGCACTACACGAAACCTTGCACTACACGCAACTGCGTGTAGTTACACTCACATGCAGTTTGCGTGTAGTCCGCTACACGCAGTTTGCGTGTAGTTGACTGCACGCAGTCGCTTAACTACACGAAGTTTGCCTGTAATCATGAAAAATATAAATACAGTAAGTAGTTCGCTCCTTGACAATTGCGCATCATCAGTATAATTTTGAAAGGTTAACTCTTTGGGCTACATGATACAATATATCAGCAGAGTCCTATCAGCTGCAGTCAGCAGAGTTCTGTACTATCATCATGCATGAGCAGCATAAAAAAATATCCAATTCAAAACTAAACTTTGCTGTGAACTGTTCACGGCATCTCTTCCGAAGTGAGAAATATTTCCGGCAAGAAAATAAAACTGGCTAGTCTGGCTGTGGACCCTGTGCGTGTTGAACTGATAAAATCGTATGTGTGTCAAATGTATCCAACATCACCAGTTAATATTCCCGAAGCTTGGAGTAAGCCGTGCCGACGTGCTATGGACGAATTTATCAGACGTCCTGTAAACGTAAACATTACCGAAGTATTTATAAGAACCTGCAGTTTATTTGTGACCAGATGGCAGATTTCTTTTTACCTTTACTATTGTTTTCATTATTCTTATATAAATCAATGATTTCCACGCTGACTGTTTCAAACGTAGCATTTTTGCTATACTGAATCAAACGTGCTGGTTACAAGTGTTTGACAGTTAAACTAAATCGAAAGCAATAAAACTTCAGCACTGACGCTACATTATCACAAGGTTGAAAGGCAAATTAAATTTGACAATTGCTATCTAATCTGGATTCAAACGTCGAATTCTTGTAACTTTTAGTTTTAACGCATGCAAGGTTCGGTATGGCAGCTTTCGCAAGTTTCAGTGCCATCAGGCTAATTCAATTGAGTTTCACACAGTAGAAATTTGACAAACAACTTGTTCGGGTTTGACTCAAAATTCTCATGTGCCGAGGTTCATCTCAAATTGATCGCTGCAATCGCCATGAACGCTCGAAAATCTCAATCGCCCAAACACGAAAGCTTTGCGTGTAGTGCGTGTACACGCAGACTACACGCATTTCAGTCCACGAAGGTGTAGTGCAATTTAGAAAGATTTCTAAATAATAGAATGATGAGGGAGTGTAAATGATGGAGGGGGTTGAGATAATTAAAATTGAAATAATAAAAGAACACAATTAATGTTGAAATCAAGGAGGAGGGAGGAGAAGTAAGAAACATGGTAAAAAGCCCCTCCATCATTTACATTCCCTCATCATTATATTATTTAGATATCTTTCTAAATTTTATTGCACTAAATGTTAAATTTTAATTTATATTATATTACCTGCAAGATTTGCCGAACTAAGTCAAGAGGAGGATCTGGCCTTCTTCTCTCCAATCCAAGAGCTTTAAACTTCTTATTTAGCCACAAAAGACTACGAAGTATTTTATATAGATATAAGTGCATGCCCAATAAATAGGTTTTAACTAACAACACTGTATCAGATGCAGTACCAGCCACCAGGAATTAAATTAACAGTATTTTGGGGTGACACAATATTTTGAGTGGACACAAATAGGGATGTCAAATAAACAAGAAAAACTAAACATGAAAAAAAAGAACATTCAATATTTTTTGTAGGCACGCCATATTTTGGGTGGGTTGCAGCCCACTAGGCCCCTTGCTGGAGCTACCAATAAACTGTATATTTGTTCTTTAACGAAATGATGAACAGCTAAACAGTGCATTTTAGATAATTATTTTAGTCTAGTATATTTCACAAACTCTCTCGAGTTTTCTTCTGCCAATCTCCTTCCATATTTATTCAAAAATACATTAAGAAAATTATATTATAAATATTAATAAAAAAAAATTTAAGAAAAATATTGTAACATTGTAACACATGTAATATTGTAACAAATGTAAAAATAACCTATAATTTATTAATTTTGATAGACAAAATGAAATCTTAATTTATACTTATTTCTATTCTACTTGTAAAATAAAATGTCTAATACTCATCTCTACCTCGCTGTGATAATTATTAATATGGTTAATACATTTTGATTGATTGATGGATTGATTGATTGATGGATTGATTGATTGATTGATTGATTGATTGATATTACCACCAGGCCAGGGGGTAATTTAAACCCCATATGGTGGCCATACTGCTGAACCAAAACAATGAAATGGTGGCCATACTGGTGTACCAAAACAATGAAATGGTGGCCATATTGGTGTACCAAAACAATGAAATGGTGGCCATACTGGTGGGCCAAAACATTGAAATGGTGGCCATACTGGTTTACCAAAACAATGAAATGGTGGCCATACTGGTTGGCCAAAACATTGAAATGGTGGCCACACTGGTGTACCAAAACAATGAAATGGTGGCCATATTGGTGTACCAAAACAATGAAATGCCAGCCATACTGGTGTACCAAAACATTGAAATGGTCGGGCCATATTGGTGTACCCAAACAATAATACACACTTGATGAAAGTAATGTATAAACTGTTTAATAACATCGACTTTTAGTGCAAGACACCAGTACAATAATAAACAATACAAGCAAATAAAGCAAATCACAAATATTAATACAGTAATACTGTACCTCAATACATTTAAGCTTACATACAGCATTCACAGTCAGTTCAACTAAATAGGGACTTTAAGATTCGCTACGGCGCGGCGGTGCTACGGCGACTTTGACCGAGAGGGACTGGGGTGACTACGGCGTTTTCCCGCGAAACTCAAATGATTAAGATCTGGCTAGTACGGCGACATCGCCATATTGAACAAAATGTAAGCAAATTTTCGCTGAGCTGGTTTTGGTGGTTTTCTCTAAAAAATGGGCTCGTTTAAAGATACCAGGGACTTTATACTTCTATCCTACGGTATGAATATGCTAACAGATGATGAATTTCTTGTACTATTTGATATGTACAGTTCTCCAAACTTGGATTTGCCACATGATTCCTTTCCCAAGTTTAACCTGGACGAGTTACACGAAGACGAATGTTTAGCCCAGTTTCGTTTTAACAAAGCGGACATACCTATACTTGCTCAAGCTCTCCAAATTCCTCCAACAATAAGAACTTACCAGGGAAGTGTGTGTGATGGAATAGAAGGCCTATGCATGCTTTTGAAGCGGATGTGTTACCCTTGTCGCTACAGTGATATGGTTGCCTTATTTGCCAAGCCCGTGCCTGTTATCAGCATGATAACTAATGAGGTGTTAGAACTTGTTTACGAAACACATAGTCAACGCATTCTACAGTGGAATCATGCATTGCTGAGCCCTCCAAAACTTGAAGAGTATGCTAATGCTGTAACAAGGAAAGAAGCACCACTTCATAATTGCTTTGGCTTCGTTGATGGAACCGTTCGTCCCATTTCCAAGCCAGGCAAGAATCAGAGAATACTCTACAATGGACACAAACGTGTCCATGCAATCAAGTTTCAGTCAGTTGTCACCCCAAATGGAATGATTGCAAATATGTTTGGACCTGTTGGTGAGTATGGTTTGAGAGAAATTACATAAATCAATAGAAAATGTAACAAATAACAATAAATTAATCCCAACATAAAGCATTCATAATTTTCATATATTGTTTGTTTTTAGAGGGGCGCAAACATGATGCAGGAATGTTGGCTGATTCCCATTTAGCTCAAGATCTACACCAGTTTGCCTATTCACCTGATGGGCACCCAATGTGTATATATGGTGATCCTGCATATCCCCTGCGGGTTCACATTCAAGCCCCATTCAGGAATGCTATTTTGACCCCTCAGATGCAAGAATATAATGCTGCCATGAGCTCAGTGAGAATATCAGTGGAGTGGTTATTTGGAGATATTGTCAATTATTTCAAATTTTTAGATTTTAAAAAAATTTAAAACTTGGTCTGAGCAGTGTTGGGAAAATGTATATTGTATCTGCAATTCTGCAAAATAGCCTCACTTGTTTCTATGGAAACCTAACATCACAATATTTTGACTGTGACCCCCCAGGTATTTTTGAGTACTTTGCTTAGTACACTAGCAAAACTTGTTTCTTTTTAAACACTTATCATTATAACATTGTAAGTATGAACAATAATTATAATTATTATACATTCAAACTTTATTGACTGTTTTGAATGTATAATAAAACAATTATTGGATTTGGCATACGTATGATTTCAAGAATTATCCAGACCTTGGTCATTGTTGTCCACCTCAGCCAAGGTTCAGCACATAACATTGACCTCGGTCTGGATAATTCTTGATATCATGCTCAGCCTCATCCAATAATTGCTTATAAACATCATAATTTTTCTGAGAATTTTACTTCACAATTTAAACACTGACATTAGAACCATGTATGATGGGCCACTCAGTAGTGTACTAATATAAACTATGTAACATAAAATGTAATATAAACAATGCAATAAATCATATAATAAGCTCCAAGTTTAGCTTAACATATTTTTGTTTTTTGTGTTTTTTTGTTTTTTTTAATTCTGCAACCCCCTCTATTAAAAGAAGGCAATATTATAGAGATAGTATCAAAAACAACATGTACTACATCTTAAAACATAAAAATCAAGAAATATTTTTTCCAGTTACTTGTATATGAAGTTGTACTTCAGAAACACAAACTAACATGCAAAAACTAAAACACTATAACACTAAAGTATGTTAACATATGTTAAAGTACATGTACTGTATTTAAGGTACCCAAGGTAAAACCTTAATTTTTTGATACCATTTTTTCAAGCAATGCCATAATTGATCTGTTCTGCTGTGCCATCAATATTTGAATATTTTGACTCTGCTGTTGATGTTGCTCTTGCTGTGTTTGCATAGCTTTCATCATTACCTCAAACTGGTTGGCCTTGCCTTGTTGCTCTTTTTTATTCAATTCAACTTCTTGCTCACGGATACTCATTTCTCTTTCACTCTTTTCCTTTAAAAATTCAATTGCATCAGATCCACTCCTCCTTTTTCTCTTTGGCTTTGATGTATGGTCTTCCATGCCTTCTTTTCGTTTCATTGTCTGTCCCACTCGTTCAAGGGCCACTTTTCGAATATCTTCTGCAGTTACTTTCTCCATCTCTTTCTTTTTACTTTCATCACTTCTAGATTCCTCTGCCACTTTCTCTCTTTCACAAATCTCTTCTAATAAAACATCGAGCTCATCTTGCTCAGGGGATATACCTGAAGCCTTCTGTTCTTCTTTTTCTTTCTCTTTGAATCTTGTTTGGAGAAGAGCAAAACGCTCCCTTACCCCTCTCTGAGAAAGATTTGGTTTGAAGTTGACTTCTTGATTAGTTTTTAGTGATGCTGCTATGTCATTCCATATTTTCCCTATTTCATTGCTGCCTTTCTTATAGTTACAAGCCTCCATTGCCAATACCTCCCTGGCTAACAAAATATCATGCTGTTTACTCCATTGCATAGAATTCCTGTTAAAAAGAAGTCAGATTTTAAATAACAACCTTGAAATATCTGATATCAAATGACTTTTTCACCGTTACTCTCGATTGATAAAGCATTAAACTTTAAATGTAAACGACAAATGTAAACAATACAGCAAGCAAACACACAATGTCCCAAAAGAACTTGGTCTGTATACAGTCCAGGACAAAAGATTTTTTCAAAATATATAAGTTTACGTAGGTCTTGTTTTGTTCAACGTTTGTCAACATTTGATTTACATATTTGTACAGATTACAGAAGAAAACAGGAACTATCATTTAATGTGTTTGACCGAAACCTTTTGTCCAGGACAGTATTTAGTATATATTTGCACTATCGTTGATATCCACTACAATGGCAATGCTACATAATTATTCAAAACTTAACGTTCAAAGTCGAACGAGTAGGTTCTCCATTGAATAGCAATTCTACATTGCTTTTAATATTTGTTAAATTGTAATCTCTTATCAGTCATATACCAAGGAAAACAATGAGAAAGCGTTACAATTACAAGACAATTGTTTTAAGTACTTAAATCTTATGTTTAGATACTTACAATTTCTTTTTTTCTTCCATTTCTTCTCACGTTGCCAATAGTACGTGAAAATGAAATTTTGCCGTAGCAGACAGCTCGAATACGGCAGGATTGATCACACTGAACGACGCCGGTGACGTCACCGGAAGTGATTTCTACTTCCTGCCGCCGTAGTACCGCCGCGCCGTAGCGAATCTTAAAGTCCCTAATGACAAATTCGATGAAGATGTAAAACACAGCATGCATACCTTTCACGTGCAAGTTGGCTTCATCAACTTTCTTTGTTCTTTGATTTACAGCACTTGAGCAACATTTTTCAGTACCATTTAATAATAACACATGTAAATTGATCGAGAACACATTGATCAGAATTTTCGTAAACGTTTGATCGAGTATTACACATTTCAGCGTACGGTTATCGAGATCGCGGACCAACCCAGGTCTACTATAGTATAAAAGCATTGCGAGCGTATTTATCATTAAAACACAAATTCACTCGAACAACACAACCAAAGGCGTCAGGGGAAGAAAAGAGTCGCCACTCCTGCATGAAAATCCGCCATGATCGTAGCCTGGTAGCCTGGCACTAATCTCATTCTCGCGTCATCACATTCTCGTACCCAGACCCACGCGCTGATGCGTGAAGTGGCTCTGGGAATCTCTGGAAATATGAGCGTTCTGATTGGCTTTACGAAACAATGAAAAGAATTCAAACAAATTCAACAAAATAAGAATTTCACAATCTACACTCTGTTTGCCATAAACGTACGTTTGATATAATTTGACAAATCAAATAACAGCAATACACCACATTTAAGTTCGAAAATATAATACTATAAACTAACTAATATTTATCATGTTGCGATCGTCTCTCAAAACAACAGCCTTCAATCCCATATTCTTTCGTTTCGCCAGTTGGTACTCGATGAGTACGTTTAAAACTGAGTTGACCAAAACACTTTCTTCCCAGAGTGGGCTGATGTACCTCGTTTTAGATTCTAGACTAGTCAAACACCAGCGGAAGAAACTGATAAATACTGAATTTGCCAAATCCGCTTGGTAATACAGCTGTGATGTCTTCGACTCCACGAACGTCGAACGATGGCTGTTATGGCATCTTTCTGTTCTCTCTTTAACACTAAACTAGATTATCCCGTTCTTTCCAAACGCATAGCTTCGTTTACCTCGCGATTCATGATGGATACGATACGATTTACACGAGATTTATACACGAGATTTGTTGAAAGGAGGGGAAATGACAAGCCGTTTAATACCACGAGTCTGCACGAGAGTTTGGAATGTTTGGAATGCGCCGACGTCACTGCGTCGGGATTCCGACGCAGGGATCCAGAGTTTCCCAGAGCCTTCGCCAGCGGGGAGCGCGAGGGTCTGGGTACGAGAATGGCGTCATCAGGGCTAAACCAACCTCGTACCCAGGCTCTTTTCAACCCGCCGCGCGGAGAAAAGACCCTGGTATATCATGGTCACGTGACTACCAAAATCTGGTTGTGACAAATTTTGTTTGGGCACGGGTGGAGTAGAGAGGATTCGAAATAGCCTGCGAGCCGGCTCTCCTTTGGGGGATTGGGGAGAGGAGGAGAAGGAGAGCCTGCACGCGTAGTATTGTTTTTTGAGTAGTAGCGTTCCAAATTGGGACGCAGCTTACTGATTGGACGAGATGCTGATTGTTGACGTAATTTGTAATTAATATTAAGTGCATTTGTGTCTGAAAGATACATCCATCAGGTAAATATTTTTAATATCTTTTACCATTTATCAAGCTAGGGTTGTACGAACTGTAATCATATTATTAGGATAGACCCAGATCGATAGACCCGAATCATTTTGAAACGAAATACTGACGTTTCGAGGGGAGTCCTTCATCATTAGTGTGAAAGCACATCGTCGTCTCATGGATAAGTCAATTAATTGAGAATTTGGTATCAAAGGACAACTTCCTACGATTGAGAAAATATTATTTCCATAAAACTAACGATCAGGTTCGAAACACCATATTCGCCTGCAATACACACAGCTTTTTGTAGCAAACCGATAGCATTATTAAATCTTGCATGCCTATAAACTGATTTGTTGTTATAAAGCTTGCGGGTACCACAGAATATTTTTTGTATTCCAACTTAATTATTATTTATATGACTGAAGTTCCTATGGCCAGGCAAAGTTGAAGTCTGAAAGATTCCGGCTCCTTCTTTTCAGTTCTTCCGCTCGATATGTGAAAATAGAGATAGGAAAAAGTCAGACAGGGCGTACCGAAGTGGCACGGCGGCTATACGGCGGCATATCATTATCTTGTCATTTGTGGAACAAGATGACTTAGTAATTTCAGAACTACACATCGTTGAAATATATTGTGCACGTATGCTGTTATATGTTGAATGAGCTTTCATTTGATGTGGAGTTCAAGATTCTGCGTTTTATGAAACCTGTTATACTGTCCAAAATGTGCGAACCACTGTTCCAAATAAGATTTCATTAGCGTATTCGTCTGGCGAGGAAGTAAAACCGTTTTCTTTGTTTACATTGCGTGTCTGGTTTGTGATTGGTCACTTTTGACAACCCGTTAGAAGGGGCGGCATTCAAATTTGATAGCTATGCGTGCAGGCTCTATTTCACCTCCCGCTCCCAAGAGCCGGCTCGCAGGCTAGATTCGAAACTTTCGCTTTAATTCGTTTGAAAGAAATACCGTTTGAGAAAATACTTCGATCTTGGATTCAAGAGTTCAGCGCTAAGTGGGTACGATGTGATTTCTGATTATGTTCACAAGAAACGTATAACGTAGAAGAGACTCGCGCCGCAGAGAAGCGAAGCAAAGAAGCAGATCGCAGACGGTAAATAATTCACCATTTCAAATTCAGCTAAGTTATTCCTTCTCTAGCTGCTCAAGATTTCGACTATAATGCTTATTCTTATACACAACTTGTTTTGATGTGAATACTATACGTAAATTACCGAGGTGTAGAGCAGAGAGAAATTCCAAGCATTCGGACCGACGATCGCCGACATTTACCCAGACGGCAGTCTGAAGTTTTAATTTGGATAAACAACCGAAGAAAATATCTTAGCGCTTTGTATTTTTACGATTTATTTGGTGTGATGTATGTTGCCGATAATTTTTCGTTACTGTGAAATTAATGATCAGCCCTCAAGTTTGAGTACTGAATATCTTTGTATATTTCACTTGTTTATATCAAAAATTTGCCTAGTCCTGTGCGAGACGGGTTCAACGACGCAGTGTAAACAGTATAAGACTTTCTCTCCGCTCCACACTTCGATAATTTGCGTAGTATTCACATCAAAACAAGTATAGTGTGTGTAAGGATAGCATTATAACAAAAAACCCTGAGCAGCTAGATAAGGAATCCGAATTTAAAACGGGGAAAATATTTACCACCTCATTGCTTTTCGCTTTTCTTCGCCGTCAGTCCCTCGTACGTCACCCGTTTCTTGTGAACATATTAAATCAGAAATCATAGCCATATATATTGTACCCACTTAGCGCTGAACTCTTGAATCCAAGATCGAAGTATTTCCTCAAACAGTAAAATCTTTCAGGCAAGAAGCTTTAAATCATCTCTACCCCACCCCGGTCCAAACAAAATTTGTCACAACCAGATTTTGGTAGTCACGTGACCATGATATACCAGGGCAACACGATCTCTTACCAAAATTAAGCGTATATCTTAATTGTAAAATAGGGCTCGAATTAAGACATGGCCTTAATTTTAAAATAGGGCTCAAATTAAGACATGGCCTTAATTTATCTGTCCCACAAGCGGGATGTTAAACTTGAACACATAAAGCTAAGAATCCTAGAGGGGCGTTGTGGTCGGGGTCTGAGAGGTGGGACTTTTTTCCGGAGGGTTGTGATTAGGCTTATGGCTGCCGGGGGGTTGTGGTTAGGTTTAGGGTTTCCGGGGGGTTGTGGTTAGGGTTAGGGTTTCCGGGGGGTTGTGGTTAGGGGTTGGGGTATGGGGGAGAGTTTTCATTTAAAATTAAGGATTAGCCTTAATTCTAGGCGAGTTGACAATTAAGGATAATCCTTAATTTTGGATGTGAGGTCGACCTGACCAGGGTCTTTTCTCCGCGCGGCGGGTTGAAAAGAGCCTGGGTACGAGGTTGGGCTAAATCCACTTATGACGATTGCAGTTTTACTCATAGCCCCTAAAAATGCGGGAAATTTTAACCAATAGGAAAGAAGACGTCTTTAGTGGTTACCTGGCCCATATTCTTTGATTGGGTCAGGGTACCAGGCTAGATCGTGCCATCATGAAACATCAGCATTTGATCTGTGACGTCACAAAAAAAAATAACAGGGTCACATGCACAGATATGGTCAATTATGCCAACCAAAGCCTCTAGGGGTAACAAAAAACTACCCTCGTCCCACCCCGAAATGCTGAAAGCGGCGAGAGAACCTGAATGTGAGATTAGTAGCGTCTTCGACCAGAGTTGCAGTTGACCGGGGGGTTAAAACATTTTGCACCACTAATAGAAATTTCTATTCATTAAGGACGTTTGAGACGCAGGCCAGGAGAAATAAACTATAAAAGCCTAGAAATTTGGCCGTTTTACCAGTCGAGCAAGAGAAAAACACCCCAACAGCCCACGAGACAAGACAAGACAACTTATTAGTTGCGCTGATTGACTCGCCCGACCGCTTCAATTCAGTGATCAAATTATTTATTCGTTTGATCGTTTCAAAATCACTTGCAAGCTACAATAACAGGAAAATTCTTATCTATAGGGAAGAATTTTTTTCGCCATGGCGCTTTAGTTTCTATACGGCTGCTATTCAGAAAAATTGCGAAAACGAAACCGAATTTTACATATGTGTACAACTACAACGCAAAAATGTCACCCGTTCACAAAGAAATAATATGCATTATTCTAGAGTTGTGTTTGGAGGCTTCGGGGGGTAAAGATATAACCAGACGTTATATCGCAAGAGAAAATACGCCGCAGCCAAATTATACAGGGAAAGGAAAAGAAATTGACACAAAGAGCGCCATTATTGTTTACCTTGTTTTCTTTTGAATCAATGCGTGTGAATAATTTGCTTGCGACGTGCGCGCCAAATATTCTTTAATTTTTCCATGCAAGTTTTTTCAAATCAGTGTTTAGTTCACGTTCTCTTCTTTAGAGTGTTCATAAACAACGGATTCTTATTCTTTAGCATGCATGAGATGACTGGATGAGGTCAAAATAGGAGTTAAAAAAATAAACAGCTATCAGTTGGTTGGTGGTTAATACAAATGCATGGCGCCTTGCTTTTGGCATTATATACGACGCCGTCATTATATTCGTAATAAAATTAGCGATAGGATTCATAAATTACAATCACAGAATGATATAACAAGTTCATTTATGCAACAACTGTATTCAAATTAAAAAAACCCCGTCATACTTGAATGTCACGGCGAACCCACTAGCAAGATAATATTGAAAAGCTTGCTGAACGACGTTCTCGGTATATGGTATATACTATATATATTTTAATCCTCGATCGCCCAATCCGTATGGCAACGTAGAAATATTTATTGAGTAAGATAAATAATAGTTTAGTCTACGCACTGAAATAATATTTATACCTCTCATGCGCTGCAAACTCGGTGTACCAAGGTACGACCCGGAAATGTGCACCAGCAACCAGAAAATGGGGTCAAGATCTGACCCTAGCGACTTCATTGGCTCGGAGCGATCAACGAAACGGCCAGTTCGACCAGAGGTTCTCTCGCCGATTTCAGCATTTCGGGGGGGGGGGGGGGGGGGGGGAGCGGGCGGCGTAGGACCTCTGGGACCAGGGTAAAAAAACCCGTGCCGAAACCTAGACTCGGCTACCACAGTATAGCCCGAGTAATAAATGTATACGGATTCTACTGCTTTTTAATACTTTACGATACATCCTTTTAAATAAAAGGCGAACAGACCTTATATACAGACAGAACCATCGCCACTGGGTATCCAGAGCATCAAACTGATCAAAGCATTACGGAACTAAACTTTAGATAGCGTTTATATTGGTATACTTACTGTTTATATCAGCCTCCATTGCTCCAAAAAAAAGGAAAAGAAAAGCCCATCCTGCCAAACGCCTTAAACCCACTGATCCTAAATAAACTGGATATAGGCCATTCCCTACGGCCAGCAGTCAAACATTTCGTGGCAGTCGCCGCCATCTTACGTAGTGGAACATATGACGCATTGCGGCCTTAGAACTTGTTCCCAATCCTTAAGTTGACTGGCATAAGCAATCTTGACGTCAGCATGGTCAGATTATCCGGGGGGAGGAATATTAAGTACTCTGTGCCGGGAGAGTCGGAAAAGCCGTAAAGCAAACAACAGATGCCGGTTCGTTTAGTCTTCACTGTTTAACAACAAATACAGTCAAACTATGGCAAGTACACAACACGAAATATTGTTAAGACATTAAGATTAATAAAAGGTACAATTTAAGACTTGGAATTGAATTCTTCGTATATTTTATAGTCTGTTTGTCAGTTTACATTATCGCCGTGAAATTTCTTCGTTGTCGGCACTGAAGAAAAACAATGAAATTTAAAGGTTTTATAGCTCAATAACAGAAACAAATGCAAGAAATTAACGTCTTAAACCGTATTAAGTATTTCTTGTGTCCTTACATTCGTTTAAATTTTCTTAAAATAACTCTTTTTGTCTGTTTTCAATCTACGAAAGCTATGAACTTCAGTGGCAGCCATCTTTGGTAGTGGTCACGTCATCATACAACTGGCACGCAAAATCCGGCCCAATGGCCCATCCAGTTGTATATAGAGATCAGTGCTTAAACCCCCTGACTTAAACAGTAGAAACCGCTGTACATACGTATTGTTTAACCAACAAATGGTTGCTAGGTTACGAACTACGTACTTTCACATTTCACATTTGAGATGGTTGCTAGGTTACGAACTACGTAATTTCACTTTTCACATTTGAGATGCCAGATGGTTGCTAGGTTACGAACTACGTACTTTCACTTTTCACATTTGAGATGGTTGCTAGGTTACGAACTACGTATTTTCACTTTTCACATTTGAGATGGTTGCTAGGTTACGAACTACGTACTTTCACTTTTTGAACTACGTAATTTCGGCTTTCCCCAAGGAACTTCAAGTACTCGGCTTCCATAATCGACTCCTAGTGAGCCATTAATATTTGTTCGATTTAACCAGGCATTTAAATGACACGATATCTGAATGACGACTCGACTTTTAAGGTGAAGTAATACGGGCAACATTTTTCTTCCACTTTCAACACAACTTTCTTGTGTTGCAAGTTGAAAAGCTTTGTTGCACGTATTACCACCCACTTAATTAACATTATCACGCAAATTAAAATTTTGTTGCAAGTTGAAAAAAATTGTTGAAAAATGTAGACGCCAGTTCTACTTGCTGCAACATGCTTTTTCAACTTGCAACAACGAAATTTTGGTGCGTGACAATGTTTGAGATGGGTGGTAATACGTGCAACAACGCTTTTCAACTTGGAACGCAACAATGTTGCAGTAATTTGTTGCTCGTATTATTTCACCTTTAGGTAACTCACAACAAAACACCGAGCCTTTTTACATTCTCAGTATTTCTCGTTTTTATATACATTAGGTCAGTCCCAAAACAATACGGTTCCATGTAAATAGACGGGACTGTGCTAGGTTTACGCTTCCGAAACTATCGAACAAAGTTGTAATCTCAGTTATCAATTATATGTTACCTGGTGATGGTTTGATGGAAGATTTTGGTGGAAAACGTTCCCATCGTCGGAAAAATGGTTCTCTGGCTGCTCTGCCATTTAACCTGTTGCATAAAAATGAGATAACACGAATTGAGACATGCATGGCTTTAATAATTTTCTAAGTACTCGTTTACACACGTATCCCATTGTATCTTATATTACGTACTAGAAATACATAAATGCAATAACCCCTCGCCCGCTTTTACAGCAACCCATGCGCTTTTTTTATTGGAGGCCTGGAAATGGCTAATCCTGTCGGAACGATGAAAATATAGTTTTGATTATGGTAGAATATTTGAAATACAAAACAAAATCTCCATTTTTTTGAAGAAAAATACAACAAAGAACAAAGCAAAATTTTTTAGGATGATATTTCGTAAAATACATTGAGATGAAGAAAATTGCACGTCGCATCCCAGGTTTGAACCCGATCTCGTTCGCGAACAAACCGACGACGTTACCACCACACTAGTGAAGCAGGCGTCAGAATTTTATCAAAAAATTAGGGTTATACTTTACAGTTCTTTCTTCCCATGTTTACAAAGAACATTGCTTGGTTATCTAAAAATATTTGCATTTTGTAAACTACTGAACTGCCTGGCTGTCTGGCAGATGACAAAAACAATTTTTCATTTCGAAATCTGAATTGCTGAAAATGTTTTCACATACATGCAAATAAATGTAAATACTTCAACAGTATTTGTACATTTTAAGAAATTAAAGGGAAAATGTTCCTTCTCCATTTTTTATGCTTAATTATAAACAACCGCTAAAGTCATAAGTGGTTTTACGGCAAGAAAACTATTTAAAAGAAAATAAGACGTATAAAGACGCCAGCCACAGGTAAAAAATACAACGGGCATTGGCAAGAAAAAACATGCAATACATTTAAAATACGTCAAGGACACACAAAATATAAAACAGAATTAACAGTGATAGGTACTAAATGTTCGGTGATTACTGAGAGCGACTGCTCTATATTTTTACCGTAGCTTAAACTTTTCGGCCTTTATCTTCGTTGGTTTTTTATTTTGACTATTCAGTCTTATTCCTTCTTTCGAGTTTCGGTTTGACGGGTTTCCTTTTAGTCAAGATATTTTACGTAAACGTTGATTTGTTTCTGTTCTTTTGAAAGGGATGTAAGTATCCCCAAAACTCCTTTCTCACGTGGTCCGTGATATATATATATATATATATATATATATATATATATATATATATATATATATATATATATATATATATTCATGGCGATAATGTAATATAAATAAGTTATGTGGAAACACCACGTAAAATATGTCTTTGCTAAGCTTTCGGCCTGTTGACTCAGGCCTTCATCAGAGCAATGACAACAAGTTGTTGGCTCACGTCATTTATAAACTTCGCAACTGATCAATTAAATCACGTAAGAATACAATGGCGTATCACGTTAATTTTATTAATTAGAAAACAAAATCAAGAATATAAATAAGTTTTGTGGAAACACCACGTAAAATATTTCTTTGCTAAGCTTTCGGCCTGTTGACTCAGGCCTTCATCAGAGCAATGACAACAATGACAACAATTACGTGAGCCAACAACTTGTTGTCATTGCTCTGATGAAGGCCTGAGTCAACAGGCCGAAAGCTTAACAAAGAAATATTTTACGTGGTGTTTCCACAAAACTTATTTATATTACTTTATCGCCATGAAAACGTTCAAAGAATTAATTATTGAACTCTATGGAGAGTATACAAATTCGTCGTTCAAAAGACTGGAGCGTCTTTCCAACCAACGATCGCGTTTGGTCAACAACCTCACTTTCTTAAAAAGATGCTGGGACCACAACATCGTTCCGAAGGGTATCTCCAGCTCATACTATATTCAGTCTGCTCGAAGAATCTTACGCAAAACTGAGTTTGCTTTGGTAAGAGAACGAATTTCGTGGACTCGTAGAAAATTACACAATGTTGTTTCAGGAATCTCGTCGTTAACTACCGAACCCCAAACAATATTGAGTGATGAACATTACACAATTGCGAGCAGGATGATATCTAATTCCTCCACGAAAACTTTCAACAAATCTCGTTCCACGCAAACTGCCAAATATGAGAAATTGGAAAACAAAGACCGAAAACACACCAAGAATGAAGATGGAAGAAGGCAGACATCCCGAATAGTCATCAACCTCAGCGAGAAAACACTAACCAAGGAAGAAGAGAAGGTATTATCTCTGGGTTTGAATTTTGCGGTAGTGCCAAGATCTATACCAAAGGAAGAAATTGTTCAACAACTTGAGCCTAAACTGTATTTCCTACCGAGTGAAACTGCCAACAACATTCGAGTCCAAGTTGCTGAAACAATCCGCCTAGCCAAGCTACCGAAAAGCAATCTTAGGAAAGAAGAAAAGATTGCCTTATTCAACCAAAGATCAGATAAGTCAGTACATATTTTAAAAGCAGATAAGGGTAATGCTACTGTTGTTTTAGATCGTGAAGAATATAACAACAAGGTAAGTGCTCTCTTAGATACTCCAACTTATAGAGAGTTAAAACGTGATCCGACACTTAGCATTGAACGTAAGGTTTCTAGTAAATTGTTAGAACTTTGTAAGATGGAAAGTTTACCTAACTTTCTGCTTCAGTGTGTCCTAAAAGATTTTATGGTCTTCCAAAGATTCATAAAACGAATGTCCCATTTCGTCCAATTGTGGCTTCACGAGGCTCTCCAACATACGCCTTAGCACAATATCTTGCTACCGTTTTGAAGCCTTTGGTTGGTAAGTCCATTCACCATGTATTAAATTCTAAGGAATTTGTCTCTGAAATTAAGACACTTAAGTTGGCTAATGATGAGACATTAGTTAGTTTTGATGTTGTTAGTTTGTTTACGGATGTTCCCATTGAAGAAGCGTGCCTGATTGCAAAAGAAAGACTTCTAATAGATAAAACGCTCGGTACAAGAATGAATCTTTCTGCAGATCAGGTCTATGAACTGTTAACGCTGTGCCTAAACTCAACTTGTTTTCAATGGCGGAACAGATTTTTCGAACAAACTACTGGAGCAGCAATGGGTTCCTCTTTGTCTCCAATCATGGCTAACCTATACATGGAGGAATTTGAGAAGAAGGCTCTTGCAACTGCCCCGTTAAAACCAGGTATGTGGAAACGTTATGTTGATGATACGCTAAGTACCTGGTCACACGGTTTGAATGCTTTGTCTAATTTTCTTGACCACCTTAACAGCATACATCCTTCAATCAAATTCACTATGGAATTACAAAATCAAGACAAATCTATCCCATTCTTGGACGTTTGGCTTTCCGTTAAATCAGATGGGACTTTAAGTCATACTGTGTATCGAAGACCAACACACGCTGACAGATACCATAACTACACTTCATTCCATCATCCAAGTATTAAATCATCTGTGTGCAAAACTCTCGTTCATCGAGCGCGAACAATTTGTGACGAAGAACATCTTCAGGAAGAATTAGATCACCTTAAGTTGGTTTTAACTAACAACGGTTTTCCTGAAAAGATGATTCAAGCTTCTATGACTCCTTCGGTACATCCAGAGCCGAATACACAGCCCCAGCAGCAAGAACCACCTTCAGTTTCTCTTCCGTATATCGGACCAGCATCTCACAAGATTGAGAGGATTCTAAATCGTGCTGGTATGAAGGTATTTCACAGTAGTCAAAACAAATTGTTCAAGGTACTTTTCACACATAAAGATGAAGTGGATAGCTTATCTAAGCCTGCATGGAGTGTATCGCATTCCTTGTAAGTGTGGCTTGGTAGGCTGTACATCGGAGAAACGGGAAGGAATCTCTCAACTCGCCTGAAGCAACACAAGACATGTTGCATAAAAGCGCAACAAGAAAAGTCTGCTGTTGCCAAACACGCTTGGAAGTATGACCATCGTGTTAAGTGGGAAGAGTCATCACTCTTAGCCAGCGACAAGCAATACTTCACGCGAAGAACAAGAGAATCCATTGAGATCGCAAAACATCACACTATTTCTCCGGAGGGACAGCCATTAAATAGCACGTGGCGTGCCCTATTCGGAGAACATTCTTGATTTTGTTTTCTAATTAATAAAATTAACGTGATACGCTATTGTGTTCTTACGTGATTTAATTGATCAGTTGCTTAGTTTATAAATGACTTGAGCCAACAACTTGTTGTCATTGCTCTGATGAAGGCCTGAGTCAACAGGCCGAAAGCTTAGCAAAGAAATATTTTACGTGGTGTTTCCACATAACTTATTTATATTACATTATCGCCATGAAAACCTTCAAAGAATTAATTAAAATCAAGAATGTTCTCCGAATAGGGCACACCACGTGCTGTTTAATGGCTGTCCTTCCATACATTGCACAATCAAAACATCGCACTATTTCTCAGGAAGGATTTGGAGAACATTCTTGATTTTAATATAGATAGGTTTTGTGGAAACACCACGTAAAATATTTCTTTGCCAAGCTTTCGGCCTGTTGACTCAGGCCTTCATTAGAGCAATGACAACAAGTTGTTGGCTCACGTCATTTATAAACTAAGCAACGTACTGATCAATTAAATCACGTAAGCATACAGTGGCGTATCACGTTAATTTTATTAATTAGAAAACAAAATCAAGAATGTTCTCCGAATAGGGCACACCACGTGCTGTTTAATGGCTGTCTTTCCTGACAAATAGTGCGATGTTTTGCAATTTCAATAGACTCCCTTGTTCTTCGCGTGAAGTATTGCTTGTCGCGGGCTAAGAGTGACGACTCTTCCCACTTAACACGATGGTCATACTTCCAAGCGTGTTTGGCAACAGCAGATTTATCCTGTTGGGCTTTAATGCAACATGTCTTGTGCTCCTTCAGGCGAGTTGAGAGATTTCTTCCCGTTTCCCCGATGTAAACCAAGCCACACTCACACGGAATGCGATACACTTCAGGCTTAGATAAGCTATGCACCTCATCTTTATGTGTGAAAAGCACCTTCAACAATTTGTGTTGACTACTGTGAAATACCTTCATACCAGTATGCACGATTTAGAATCCTCTCAATCTTGTGGGATGCTGGTCCGATGTACGGAAGAGAAACTGAAGGTGGTTCTTGCTGGGACTGAGTATTCAGGTCCAGATGTACCGAAGGTGCCATAGAAGCTTGAATCATCATTTCAGGAAAACCGTTGTTAGTTAAAACCAACTTAAGGTGATCTAATTCATCCTGAAGATGTTCGTCGTCACAAATTGCTCGCGCTCGATGAACGAGAGTTTTGCACACAGAAGATTTGATACTTGGATGATGGAATGAAGTGTAGCTAATTCTGTCAGTGTGTGTTATAGGTTTAGGTCATACACAGTATGACCTAAAGTCCCATCTGGTTTAACGGAAAGCAAAACGTCCAAGAATGGGATAGATTTGTCTTGATTTTGTAATTCCATAGTGAATTTCTTTGAAGGGTGTATGCTGTTAAGATGTTCAAGAAAATTAGACAAAACATTCAAACCGTGTGACAAGGTACTCAACGTATCATCAATATAACGTTTCCACATACCTGGTTTTAATGGAGCAGTTGCAAGAGCCTTCTTCTCAAATTCCTCCATGTATAAGTTAGTCATGATTGGAGGCAATGGTGAACCCAATAATGCTTCAGTCGTTTATTCGAAAAATCTGTTCCGCCATTGAAAACAAGTTGATTTTAGGCACAGCGTTAACAGTTCATAGACCTGATCTGCAGAAAGATTCGTTCTTGTAACAAGCGTTTTATCTAGAAATAGTCTTTCTTTTGCAATCAGGCACGCTTCTTCAATGGGAACATTCGTAAACAAACTAACAACATCAAAACTAACTAATATCTCATCATTAGCTAACTTAAGTGTCTTAATTTCAGAGACAAATTCCTTAGAATTTAATACATGGTGAATGGATTTACCTACCAAAGGCTTCAAAACAGTAGCAAGATATTGTGCTAAGGCATATGTTGGAGAGCCTCGTGAAGTCACTATTGGACGAAATGGGACATTCGTTTTATGATTCTTTGGAAGACCATCTTTGGACATACTGAAGCAGAAGGGCGTAAACGTCTGTAGAGGTTTTTAGGTAAACTTTCCATCTTACAAAGTTCTAACAATTTACTAGAAATCTTACGTTCAACGCTAGGTGTCGGATCACGTTTATATTCTTCACGATCTAAAACAACAGTAGCATTACTCTTATCTGCTTTTAAAATATGTACTGACTTATCTGATCTTAGGTTTGAAAAAGCAATCTTTTCTTCTTTCCTGAGATTGCTTTTCGGCAGCTTGGCTTGGCGGATTGTTTCAGCAACTTGGACTCTAACGTTGTTGGCAGTTTCACTCGGTAGGAAATACAGTTTAGGCTCAAGTTGTTGAACAATTTCTTCCTTTGGAATAGATCTTGGCACTACCGCAAAATTCAAACCAGAGATAATACCTTTTCTTCTTCCTTGGTAAGTGTTTTCTTGCTGAGGTTGATGGCTATTCGGGATGTCTGTCTTCTTCCATTTTCATTCTTTGTTTGTTTTCGGTCTTTGTTCTCCAATTTCTCATATTTGGAAGTTTGTGTGGAACGAGAGTTGTTGAAAGTTTTCGTGGAGGAATTAGATATCATCCTCAACATTGTTTGGAGTTCGGAAGTTAACAACGAAATACCTGAGACAACATTCTGCAATTTTCTACGAGTCCACGAGATTCGTTCTCTTACCAAAGCAAACTCAGTTTTGCGTAAGATTCTTTGAGTAGACTGAGTATAGTATGAGCTGGAGATACGGATACCCTTCGGAACGATGTTCATGGGTTGGAAAAATATTAAAATATTAAAATATTTCTTAGCAAAGAAATAGTTTAAGTGGTGTTTCCACCAAACTTATTTATATTACATTATCGCCATGAATACTTTCAAAGAATTAATTCTTGATTTTGTTTTCTAATTAATAAAATAAACGTGATACGCCATTGTATTCTTACGTCATTTAATTGATCAGTTGCGAAGTTTATAAATGACATGATAACCCCATTAAACTCATTAGGGGCAATTAAGAGGATTAAGCGCTTAGGCAAGTCTAGGCGAGAAAGTCATTAGCGTGTATTTTGCATAAGACAGAATTCACAACAATCAGTTTAAAATATTCATTTAGGCTTTGGTTTAAACTTACACATATCAAAACAAATTACGGTTACATATAAAAAGTTTTAGTAAGGTCTGCTTCTTAGATTAGATTTAGGCGTTTTTATTTTAAAAGTAGCATGATAATCTTTCTTGTCCTCTGACGATAATTGACTATAGTCTTAGTCTTAGGACTATATAGTCTTAGTCTTAGGACTATGGTCTTAGTCTTAGAACTATATAGTCTTAGTCTTAGGACTATATAGTCTTAGTCTTAGGACTATAGTCCTAGTATTAGGACTATATAGTCTTAGTCTTAATCTTATGACTATAGTCTTAGGACTATATAGTCTTAGTCTTAGGACTGTAGTCTTAGTCTTAGGACTATATATAGTCTTAGTCTTAGGACTATATAGTCTTAGTCTTAGGACTGTAGTCTTAGTCTTAGGACTATATAGTCTTAGTCTTAGGACTATATAGTCTTAGTCTTAGGACTATAGTTTTAGTTGAAAAAATTTGATAAAAAAGTAGACTCCAATTCTACTTGCTGAACAACCCTGGGGTAGCCCCAATTAGGGCCACCTTTTAATTCCTAGCAATTCGAAGGCTTTGCACAAGAGCATAGATTCAACCACGTTACAAGCTCTCCCAGATACCCGCAATCGAACGGGAGGGTTGAAAATGCAGCCAAGATAGCGAAAAAATTGTTACGCAATGCAGCTAAGTCAGGACGAGATGCTAACCTGGCATTATTAGAATGGCGCAACACTCCAAGTGAAAGTCTTCGCAGCTCACCAGCCCAAAGAATCTTTGGTCGAAGGACCCGTACACTCCTACCAATGTCAAACAACCTGTTGAAACCGAAGCTGCATAAGGATGTCGGTCGTCAGCTGAAGAACCAGAAATCTCAGCAAAGTAAATATTACAACTGGGGAACAAGGGAACTAAGTGAACTGTCCGTTGGAGATAAAGTGAGAGTCAAGCCCCTTCAAGCTACCAAGAAACGCCAAGGTTGGGTTAGAGCTGTAGTGCAAGAGAAAGTGGAAATTCGCTCCTACCAAGTACGCACTGCCGATGGACGGGTATATAGGCGTAATCGGAGACATTTGAAATTATCAAAGGAACCTGCGAGCCAACGAGATGCAGAAGAGTTTCCTGATCCGACACAGGATATGCTCGGGCCAAGTAATGAACTACCGAGTGAGGGACCGCAGGAGAATACGTTAGACCATCCAGCTACAGAAACACCAACCCCGAATACCATGCACGACTGTGCCACCACAGGAGGCTGTGCCACCACAGGAGGCTGTGCCACCACAGGAGGCTGTGCCACCACAGGAGGCTGAACCAGATTTAGTCACAGTACCTCTCTCTGTATACAACGCCACTCAGAGCATTTTCACGTCTTCAAGACGACGTGGGGTGATGAGAGCAGACACTGCAACCGTTTTAACACTTTGAAAATTATAAAACAAGCTTCAAGTGTTGAATACAGTAGTCAGTTAACCGTGACTTCTTTTTAATGCTAAAATTTGAATTGCTTTTAACCACCATCGTCGTCCTAGCATCTTAAAGTCCCTAATAATGGTCCCAAGACTGTTGTGAAATGCCTGATGATGTTACTGAATGTACTTTTGTATGTAAATGCATTATTCAAAAGCAAAGCATGTTACACGTTCGTATTATTGAACATCCTTTAGTTTTATTGACCGTTTAAGTTTTATTTCTTAAATGAAGGGAAAAAGGTGTATTACTGCATGCAAACCAATGGTTGTAAAAATTGGGCCATTTATTGTTTTCTTACCAATAAAATGTATATAATTATTTATTCTCTTTGTCTTTTTGTGCATATTGTGTTACTCGCAGTCAAGGAATTTTGAAGTTATCCCTACTTTCAATATAACAAACACTACAAACAACTATACACGGTATGGCAATGGGATCACCACGATGGGATTACAAACACGACTACAGCCCAGACTTCATCAAACGCAACGTTTTCAAAATCATCGAACATAATGTAGCTGACAATTCAACAACTGTTACAGCAACGATACCTTACATCTCGCGTGTCTTACATATCGCGTGCAAGGGAGCACGTTAGAATGTGATAGTTCCTGTAAATAAACTAAACCGTACTTACCCAAAGTTGTTGACGTTTTGTGAGAGTCGCCGAGTTCGATAAAACCGCTGACGATATGAGCCCCCGACGAGCGAGCCGAATACTCTCCGAAGATACGCGAGGGCGGAGCGGGAAGGGAAGAGAGAAGGGGAGTGCAACTACCGAACACGTGATGGCTTTCAGCCAATAAAATGGTTCATTTAGAAATAGCTTTTCTCCGTATGCTCGTAGCAACCTTTCTCGTAGCAGTAGATACTAGATCGAGCCAAATACACTAAAATTATCATATTCTACGACTCGTTAAATAACTACTAACTACCCTATTAAAGTTCTTGTAAGAATTTTATTAAAAATAATGAATAGTTTTAACACAAAAGGATCAGTATTCGTACTGGTCGATCGTTCCACAAACTCGTCTCCTCTTCTTCCCGTACGAACTCACGAAGGAAATAAATGAAACAAAAACTTCCCAAAAGTTGAACGATTCAGTTGGTTGACCTTGCAATCTAACTCATTTTCTATATGTTGTGGGCTTCTTCGGTATTGAGATCATATCCTGGAGCGTCGACAAACAAACCCGCGATGGCGCGATTCTGACAATAAAAATTCAAAATGACTTATAACTTATTCATGAAAACCAACGGTTTTCTCATCAGAGCCCAAATTGATAAATCATTCAACGAAAACAACTTACGTCCTGCTGTGAATATCATGAAGATCTGTTGTCTCGGTATTCGTATATAATTGTTGTGAATAGCAACACTCTTTGTGCATAGCAACACTCTATGTGCATAGCAACGTGCTACGAGCATTGTCGAAAGAATCCCGGTAGTTGCACTCCCCTTCTCTCTTCCCTTCCCGCTCCGCCCTCGCGTATCTTCGGAGAGTGATTCGGCTCGCTCGTCGGGGGCTGATATCGTCAGCGGTTTTATCGAACTCGGCGACTCTCACAAAACGTCAACAACTTTGGGTAAGTACGGCTTAGTTTATTTACAAGAACTATCACATTCTAACGTGCTCCGTTGTCGCGTGTCTCACGACCTTACAACATTTACTGACGTATCACATGCACAGACCAATTACAACTCTACGTAATTTACTGACTAACGTTAGAGACAAAGAACAACCTCACCACAGATATGCAGGGTACAGTTTACAAGGTTAAATGCGTCGATTGACAGGTCACGTATATCCGTGAAACCAGCAGAAACCTAAAAATAGGTACGCAATGCGTACATGCGGATACTGGTATTCATTTGGCTTGAGAGTCTAATATAACTAATGGACCTTTCCCCTTTTAGCAAAAACCGCAATGCATCATGGTAGAGTGGTAACGCTCATCTGGCAAGCAAAATGGCGGGAGAGGAGCGGGCGTTTTGTGTGGCAGAGGACTTTTGCTTTTTAAACGAATGTCATCAAATAAAATAGCAAAAAAACTTATCTTTACGGTTAAGGAGGTTTTTACTCGGACTCTAAACTAGATATAAGGCAATCGCGGCGGGTTTATGTTGGAAATATTGACTTGGGTTGACTGGACAAACAATGGCAGTTCGAAGATAAACATTCTAGAAGAAGCGTCTTAATGTACAATTGTAGGTGAGTAGACTTGGCTATTTAATCTCATAAGAATCTTTTGTTATAGGACTAAGCGGCGACGCCTAGTTTACTTAGATTGCAAATATTTTGTGCATCGGAATGCATGTTGAGGACTTTTTCGTCTCTGCAATCACGAGCAAGTTTTCCTTAATTACCACCAGTCGTTCGATAAACATTTAAGTAAGAGAAAGACCTTTAAATTTGTTTTGGCGCCAGTAAACCCGGTTTCCTTGTCAACGGCAAAGCTCAGGTCTTTTGCAAAAGTGTTAACTTGAACAGAAACTGTAATTTGATATTCTTGCTGTATTTTGTTTCTGAATTTCTTTGTAACCGTGGAAGAAGCTTCTTGACACCATTAATTGCTGTAGGTTTTAAATATAGGTTAGTTGTGTGTTTTTTTAAATATAAACATTTAGCTAAAAAGTTGATTTTTCCAAGCTGACAAGGCAGTTGGCACAATTTAAAATTATTATTGTTGTTTGATAATTGTTTATAAAGGCTTTTTTATAAATTTGATAAAAAGATAATTAATTTAATTTGTATTATAGAATTGTAAATAATTCAGTTTAACTATTAGCAAGATTTAGTTAGGTTAAAATTCAAATAAAGTACAAATTTATATAAATAGTTAGGATAGTTAGATATAATGTTAAATAAGTAGATAAATTAATATTAAATAAATAAACAGAAGCCAACCACAAACAATGAATGAAGAAAACAACAAATTACTCCAGCTACAGGACACAAAGTCATGGACAAGAGATTTAAAGTCACTTCCACTATTTTCACATCATCTGCTGCAAAAACATTGTATAACTGAAACCCAAGCAGATGACAGTGCAACCGGTGCTTATGAACACAAGAAATTAGGTTTACTTACCAGCTTTTCAAAGATGCAGTAGGTATGTGAAACAAGTTCAAGTGAAACCAGAAGTAAAAATAGATGGTGACCAAGTACAGTATGTTATTCAAAAAGAACAGTTCATGCATCAATGAAGAGTAAAAGTTAGTTATCTATGTGCACTTAAATCAGTCAACAGGAGTGTTGTTTGTGCAAATTGTTTCTGCAAAAAGAATTGGAAAAAGTAGATGCAGCAAACATGTCAGTGATGTTGCTGCACTATTGTTTTAATTCTTGTTTATTATTACAGTTGGCATTAACAGAAGTTCCCGATGATATCCAACCTGCACACAGCTTCTTTAACAATGGCATGTGCCAAGAAATTTATATAACATATGAAGCAATGCTTTTGAGGATTTAAGATTTAAGTTTGAGGCAGTCAGTTTCAGCTTTTGTTCCTCATACCATTTTTTACAATCAGATTGGCTCCTGATGTTCCTTTCAATTTCCAATGTTGTGTCATGTGTTGTACCTAAATTTTCTTCCACAAATCCCATATTATTTTCATCTATACAGTATATGTTTGGTTACTGGTGTCTACTTGCAAATTTTCTAGCATTTGTTCCTGAATACGAGTGTCATGTAGATGGCAGTTTATATGCTGCAATTCTGTAGTTTCTCAAATGAAATAATGTTATATACTGTAGTCATTTGATACCAACAATTTACTGAGGTAACTAGCTTTCTCTGCCTGTTCTAACCCATGAGTCAATTCCTCTATTCTGGCATGGCTGCAATTCTCTTGCAAAATGTGGGGTAGGATTGTAGTTGACTGCATCTCTGTTTGGTAATTCATGTTTTCTTCCTTTGTCACCCTTTTCATAACAGGCATTACCACATCTTAAATCCTCAAAAGCATTGCTTCATATGTTACATAATTTCTTGGCACATGCCATTGTTAAAGAAGCTGTGTGCAGGTTGGATATCATCGGGAACTTCTGTTAATGCCAACTGTAATAATAAACAAGAATTAAAACAATAGTGCAGCAGCATCACTGACATGTTTGCTGCATCTACTTTTTCCAATTCTTTTTGCAGAAACAATTTGCACAAACAACACTCCTGTTGACTGATTTAAGTGCACATAGATAACTAACTTTTACTCTTCATTGATGCATGAACTGTTCTTTTTGAATAACATACTGTACTTGGTCACCATCTATTTTTACTTCTGGTTTCACTTGAACTTGTTTCACATACCTACTGCATCTTCGAAAAGCTGGTAAGTAAACCTAATTTCTTGTGTTCATAAGCACCGGTTGCACTGTCATCTGCTTGGGTTTCAGTTATACAATGTTTTTGCAGCAGATGATGTGAAAATAGTGGAAGTGACTTTAAATCTCTTGTCCATGACTTTGTGTCCTGTAGCTGGAGTAATTTGTTGTTTTCTTCATTCATTGTCTGTGTTGGCTTCTGTTTATTTATTTAATATTAATTTATTTACTTATTTAACATTATATCTAACTATTTATATAAATTTGTACACAATTATTATTTGAATTTTAACCTAACTAAATCTTGCTAATAGTTAAACTGAATTATTTACAATTCTGAATTCTATAATACAAATTAAATTAATTATCTTTTTATCAAATTTATAAAAAAGCCTTTATAAACAATTATCAAACAACAATAATAATTTTAAATTGTGCCAACTGCCTTGTCAGCTTGGAAAATCAACATTTTAGCTAAATGCTTATATTTAAAAAAACACACAACTAACCTATATTTAAAACCTACAGCAATTAATGGTGTCAAGAAGCTTCTTCCACGGTTACAAAGAAATTCAGAAACAAAATACAGCAAGAATATCAAATTACAGTTTCTGTTCAAGTTAACACTTTTGCAAAAGACCTGAGCTTTGCCGTTGACAAGGAAACCGGGTTTACTGGCGCCAAAACAAATTTAAAGGTCTTTCTCTTACTTAAATGTTTATCGAACGACTGGTGGTAATTAAGGAAAACTTGCTCGTGATTGCAGAGACGAAAAAGTCCTCAACATGCATTCCGATGCACAAAATATTTGCAATCTAAGTAAACTAGGCGTCGCCGCTTAGTCCTATAACAAAAGATTCTTATGAGATTAAATAGCCAAGTCTACTCACCTACAATTGTACATTAAGACGCTTCTTCTAGAATGTTTATCTTCGAACTGCCATTGTTTGTCCAGTCAACCCAAGTCAATATTTCCAACATAAACCCGCCGCGATTGCCTTATATCTAGTTTAGAGTCCGAGTAAAAACCTCCTTAACCGTAAAGATAAGTTTTTTTGCTATTTTATTTGATGACATTCGTTTAAAAAGCAAAAGTCCTCTGCCACACAAAACGCCCGCTCCTCTCCCGCCATTTTGCTTGCCAGATGAGCGTTACCACTCTACCATGATGCATTGCGGTTTTTGCTAAAAGGGGAAAGGTCCATTGTGGATTGTAAATTCAATTCATGCAAACATACCAAAACATACTTAAAATACTAGAGAATCTTATGACATATATAAGAGCCCAGCACAAAACTCGAGGTAGTTGTATTATTCAAAATATTTAAAATTTATTTAGACGTAATGTTTTGTTGTATTACTAACATGTTCAGAGGCTAAATTACTATTTCAATGAATTTTCATATTTAAATTTTTATTTCATTCAATTACCTATCTATTATTATTATTATTATTATTATTTATTATTATTATTATTTATTATTATTATTATTATTTCATTATTATTATTATTATTATTATTATTATTATTATTATTATTATTATTCCTCGGGCTACTGTGGTAGCCGAGTCTCGGTTTCGGTGGCATTTCTGTATTATTTTTCTGGTCGACAAATTGCAATTATTGTATCATCCCGATAGGCTTAGCGAAACCACGCGGTGTGCTATCGATCTGGTATTGCTCCGTCTCGAAGCTTTTAGAAGATCACACGTGACTTTAGAACTCAGTCATGTATATGCTAATTAAAGAGTAGAACTCATGCAAGGCTGAAAATTGTGCTAACTACGTTTACAACTGCAGATATTGATGGCGGTAAATCTACATTAAACGGTGCTGAGCTATTTACAGTATATCTCGATCTGGGTTAATATTCCGCTGTCTCGATCAAGGCAAACTGATTATAAACGATTTATGTGATTTATTCAATTTTAATACTGATAAGTATTACTCATGCTCACAATCTGATAACCTGCTGACTATTGAAAACTATCTCCAAGACGAGCGAGACATAAACAATGTTGAAAGCCAGAGGTTGAAAACAGAATTAAAAATGCAAAGGACGGCCGTATTAAAGTGCTAAAGTGCTAAAAAACAAACAGGAAACGCCGTCCCTATAATCGCATTAAAAATATGATACTTATATCGCTCGAGTGTAAAATGAACATGCAACACGTATTTTCGATAAGCATTAGATTAGCGCCGGCGTAAAGCACAGCTTGAAAATTTCTGCTTGTGAATTATAGTTAAACATCTCAGCCCAACGCTTAAAATCAAAATTTGCAATATAAAAAGGAACATATAGAGAATTGATTTAGCAAATATTTGAAAAAGTGAAAAAAAATTTTTTATGGGTGTTAGACTCCCTTAACTCCAACACAATCGGCCTAACTCAAGCCCCAACCCTAATCTTAACTGACAATCTTAGGTAAATTGGAAAAAACAGGAAACGCGGTCGCTAATCGCATAATTGACCGCGCGCTTTCTTTAGTATAAGATAACATAACACTCATAACACTGAATACATATATCATAACCTAAAAGCTGAAAACATACTATCTGGTATATAGGTATATGGTTTAGAAAGCAGTCACTAATTTGCAAATACTGACAAAATCGTCTAAAATTTACTGTATATAGACGGACCAATAGACTACTGTCAGCTATCAACCTCGTATCCAGGGTCTTCTCCGCTTTCAAAATGGCGAGAGGAGAAGACCCTGGCAAAGGCTGGTCACGTGATTCCAAAAATACTCCAAGATTCTTGGAGTATTTAATCACGTGGATAATTTGAGCTTCGCCCGTCCTGGGGGGAGCGGTTGATTCGGTTCTTTTATAAACCTAGAAGGTTGCTGCAAGTCTTGTAATGTTAAATTCGAGCGGTAAATTAGATCTATTTCAAAATTTACGACATTTGCTGGATATTTCTTATTTGTTGCCGTCAATCGTCAGAAACTCAGAAAGAAAGGCGAAGGCGACGAACGATCATAAACAGTTAAACCCGCTTTCAATAGAACTACTGCGGTACAAATACTGCTACATTACATACACTTAAAACATTCGAATGCTGTTGATTGTTGGAAGTTTATTTACTGTCCAGTATAACACACTTATGTTTCTTGTCCACACGTTTGGGATTTGTGGAAATTTAATTGTTGTATCTGTTGATTTGATATTGAAATGGCATATTCGAATCGAATCTGCTGTCCTCGTTGACTTTGAGGTTGTACTTTAATACAAATATTCGATCAACTACAATACTACGATCGACGAACATATTATAGATCAGCACTGAAGATTTTGACTTTGTATATTTCTAAACTTTTTAAATTAGATTCGGCTGAAAGTCCAGAAACCGAAATATTAAGCACTTCTTGCTTACATAATGAAGCAAATATGTTGTAGTGTAGACGCTTCTTACTAACTGATTTGATAAATTTGTTAAGATGTCTTCTTATTTGTACGGTTTGGTTATTCTTGAATTCCTATGAAATAGTTCGCTGAATAGGCCAACTATAAACTGTTCATCAGTGACTGTACCGCGTCCCCCGGTACAGTGTGAGTCACTCATCAAAATATTCCAAAATTATTGGTGTCACGTGCCCAGCCTTTGCCAGGGTCTTCTCTCCGCCCCGCCATTTTCAGAAGGCCCTGGGTACGAGGTTGACACCACTGACCTATATATATAACTGGACTGCGGGTGCTGGTCAAAAATGTGTCCCCATTTTCACTTTCAAAATGGCGGCATTTATCATGTACTTATGGTAGGAAAAAAGAATATTTATGTAAACACAAAGCGATTTTCTTACTTTATTAATAAATCGTTCCTCTGCGAGGGCTTCCCCAGAGGTGAATAAAATCGTCTGGCGTTAGCCAGAATAAAGTACTACACACCAATTCGGACAGGAAAGAGTTAGAGAGATAGTTTATAAATCGTTCCTGTCCGAGGGCTTCCACAGAGGTGAATAAAATCGTCTGGTGTTGGAACGACTCAAGAGGGATTATTTGTCTGACCAAATACAAGGAATATCGCCTCCAATGTAAACAGCCCCTAAGAAGAACTCGGAACGCCTCGCTTCTTTACGATTTTTTCGTGATCTTCAGTGGTTCTTTATAGAGCTGGCGACTTCATAAAACGAAATATTTGTAGATTTCCATGACCATTTGTATTGACAATCTTGTTTATTTTATTGCCAAGCGTTCGTGCCGTACCGCCGGCCGGCACGTCTTTAATTCAGACTGCTAGAAAGCTACAACAGTAGTTGTCTAGGATTATTATTATTGTAGTTCAGAACTACAATAAGACTCTTATCATGAAAACATCCCGGGCCGCTCAGCAACAAACATAAATATTAAATATACATGAATGAAAAACCACTGAAATATTTTGTTTACACAAACTCGAGACCAGGACGATATTATGCTGACTTGGCAAAAATTCGACAAAGTTTGCCTAGTCCGTCTACTCCGAACGTTTTCTTAAGAAATAATCCACTTTAGAAGTTATAAAATATATTGGCAGAAAGATAATTCACCTTGCTACAACATGCGTACAGTTTATCCGACCAAATAGCTTAGTTTCCCTAAAAAAAGCGAAATACCAAACATGTCCAAATCTTAATAGCGGCCGCTATTTTGAAATTTTTCCCCGTATGTATTATAATGTCTTCTCCGAATGTTTTCTCGAGAAATAAACCACTGTCGAAGCTATCAAATATACTGGAAGAAAGATAATTCATCTGGCTACAACATACGTACAGTTTATCCGACCAAACAGCTTAGTTTTCTTAAAAAAGCGAAATACCGAACATGTCCAACACGAACTAGAGATCTTAGGTATCGGTCAGCGACCTTCACCATTAGCAAAAGGACGCCATTTTGAAAGTGAAAATAGGGACACTTTTCCTAACTCAAAGGTAATAGGAGCACGCAGTCCAGTTATATATATATAAGTGGTTGACACACACACATAACCGGGGTCATGACATAGCGGCTATGGTTTAGCAACCAGTATCCGCAAAAACGAGAATAGCTGAACATAAACGGGCAACAAAAAACAGACGGGCCGACTAACCGCATTGCCGAACACCACCGACAAACAAAACACAATATTGACTGGGACTCGACAGGTGCGTTACTTATTGCATGCACTAACTACAGACGACAACTTACACTGGAATGTTGTTACACAAACTTAGAACAACAACCATTAAATCGATCACAACCATTACCTTACAGGAGATGTATCCATAACGCTTTACAAACAAACAAACAAACAGTAGACACAGCCCCCCTCCCGGCAACACCGACAAACAAATGCCGACAGCACCACCAACAAACAACACCCACCTCCCCAACAAGACCCATCAAAGATTCCACACATACTGCAACCGTATCATGATGAACCAGACACATAAATATAGGCGAACCTGACAGAAACCTTTCACTTGACTCGAAAGATGACCGCCGCAAAGGCCGTCGAAACGTCACTCAATAACATTAACAAGAGTCTTTCTCTAGAGTCTATACACTAACCTAGACGATTCATTTTCATAAACATGATGGTCGGATTAGTGGCGAAATTGCTGGGTGCATTGCCAGTGCATTAAGCCCAAACCCTAACCCGGGACAGCGTTTGGTAATCGGTTAAGACCTACAAAGCTGGCAACCCACTCCATTTTATTACTTATTGTTGCGGTACGGCGATTGAAAGACTATCGGCGTTCACTGAGCATTATCTTAAACCACTGACACAGAGTTTGCTTTCTTTTGTTAAATACACCATTCATTTTATCAATAAGAATGAAAATCTTACTGGGCCACTCCCTAATAATTCCTTGTTGGTCTCTTGGAATGTGGTTGCTATATGTTTCCTAATATTGATATTGATAATTGATGCTTTAGAATTCGCGCGGTTAAAATGCACTTGATTCTCGGTTAGCCAAATCACCTTCTACTGCATGAGTGCATCGTAAAAGCTGTAGAAATATGTTTACATTCTAACAATTGTCAATTTGGCAATATCGATTTTTTTTATATTATTGTTATTGCTTGTAGGCTAGTGATTATCTGCAGCAACACGGCCGCACAGCTATATGCTGGGACCTAAAAACCCGAACCTTGGAATCACGTTTTCAAAACCATGACCTGCCAATTAACTTCCTTTGAGAATTTATGGCAGCTGTTATATGCAGTCATACAGGTGATAAGTTTGTTCAGTTATCGATCGCTTGTTGATATTTAAGGTATAGTAAATAAAAAAATAGGCCCGACATGCATGTATCTACTGCGTTCAATTATGCCTATGGCTTCTATGGTAAAAACAATGCTGTAATTACTGTATGTACTTGTAGTGACTTTGTATTCAGAGCTGAACAAGATTTCCATGCTGTGTTTTTACCTTAAGAAAGGAACTCAGAGTAAAGCCAGCAAAGCACAGGAGGCTGAGCGCTAACAACTCTACTCATATCTGGCACAGAAGCATGAGTCCCAAGCCCATGCAGATATGTGCATGGTCACCCATTCAATCAAATTGGGCTTTACTTCGGTCCTTTTGATGAGAGGCAGTGTGATCATAGCTTGACTATTAAAGCTATGGTACTATTTAAAACCTAATGGTAATAAAGTATGGTGGTTGTAAAGTTTAGTAGGCCAATCAAATTTTAATACACTAGTACATCAATTTAACAGCTCACAAAATTTGACTAATAAAGTATTTAAATAACTTTGTTACAACAATTTGTCAAATAATTATAATGCAATCCAGTTGGTACCTGAAGTATGACTGCTGTAAAGTTTAGAAATAATGAAGTTGTGAACGAAGATCTCAAGCAATTGTCATCAAAATTATCAAAGCAACTATACATTAATTCAAATATTACCAGGGTTAAGTCACGTTGGCCTGAAAAATAGAGAAAAATCTTCTCGACGTTTCGAGCGAAGGCCCTTCGTCAGGAGAAATTAGTAAACAACTCACATGTGGTCACGCGTATTTATAGCAGAGCTACAATAGGAATCACGTGAACACATGTAAGCCAATAAAAACAAAGTAAACAAATAAATTAATATGTAATTTTAGCCTGTGTGCAGGTGCTGACCCAATTTGTGGGTCAGCTACCTGAGAATAGGCAAAGAAACAGGTTATAAATCACTATTTACGTCATCAGGAAAAGGTTAAGGAAAAGGTGTGGAATATGGTGGTGGAGTGAGCTAAATGAAAGAGAATCGCTCATTGAGGTCGTGAAGGTGAATGGTACCAAGTTTGTAAATGAGACGCATTTCTTGTTTACGACGAGTATCGTTACAACCTGTAATGGGCTGAATAGCGCAGATTTTAATGTTAGAAAAGGAGTGCCTGGCAACAGGTTTGTTTTGCACATTGCACCGTTTAGGTGACAGGTTTGTTGAACACCTTCGTGATGTCAAAAACAATGTGCAAAACAAACCTGTTGCCAGGCACTTCAACAGTGCCAACCACTCCTTTTCTAACATTAAAATCTGCGCTATTCAGCCCATTACAGGTTGTAACGATACTCGTCGTAAACAAGAAATGCGTCTCATTTACAAACTTGGTACTATTCACCCTCACGGCCTCAATGAGCGATTCTCTTTCATTTAGCTCACTCCACCACCATATTCCACACCTTTTCCTTAACCTTTCCCTGATGACGTAAATAGTGATTTATAACCTGTTTCTTTGCCTATTTGCAAGTAGCTGACCCACAAATTGGGTCAGCACCTGCACACAGGCTAAAATTACATATTAATTTATTTGTTTACTTTCTTTTTATTGGCTTACATGTGTTCACGTGATTCCATTGTATCTCTGCTATAAATACGCGTGACCACATGCGAGTTGTTTACTAATTTCTCCTGACGAAGGGCCTTCGCTCGAAATTGGATTTCTACCGTGGCCGACGCTGTCCTAGAAGCCTTTAACTGTATACATTAATTGTTCTTCAAGATCGAGTAGACATACTGTATATGCATGCATGCAGTAAAAGGTAGAATAAATGTTTGGCATTCATGACATAAATTTTTGCATGACATTGACAACTGCAGGAATACAGCTGATTTAATTACCCCTCATTATTATTCATTATAAATATAAAGGCTTGCCGTTTCGCACTCTCTACATAGCCTGTCACTGACATTTTGCTATTGTACAATATGTTATTTAATAGCATAATAATTTCGCTCCAGACTACCACAGGTTTTGCACATTGTTGCTTGATCACGAAGCTAGTTTTGTTTTCCTAGAAGAAAATTTCATTTCCGTTCAGCAATGCACAGCCTTGTCAGTTTACAAAGCTCGATCAGACTGCTGAATGCATGTTCAACTACTTATTAATAATTCACGAGGAAAACACAAAGGAAATCAGTACCATGTCCGTGGTTTATACCTGATAAAACTTCTTGATGTCAGAAAGAATACTAATGAACATACAATTTTATATAAAGAATACTAATGAACTGCAATTTTATATAAAGAATACTAATGAACATAACATCCAATAACAAATCATTTTTGAAGCTATTCAAAACACTCGCATCACGTGTTTTATCAGATCTAAAGCACTCGGGCTGTGCCCTCGTGGTTTTAAATCTGATAAAACACTCCTGCTCATGTTTTAAATATTACTAAACATGTTGGTCATATAAATTGCCTCGTCTGAATATGAAATTGTCCAAAGACTATTTTAAAGAGGCTTTCAAAAATGTATCATCATTCCAACAATGTCTATAGTACATCACATTTAAAAATTGACAACGATTCATACTTAAAATACTTACTAAGCTTGTAAAAACGTCTATTTTTGAAATAAATATCTCACTCCCTGAATATCTCACTCTCGAGCCTTCTCACTCTCGAGCCTTCTCACTCTCGAGCCTTGAATAGCTCCATGCTGCCAGAGCATTGACTTACATGAGGTACTTCGTTTACTAGAAATACATGAACACAACTTAAGAAATGGCTCATGGTTTAGCGTGGTCCATCGAATTATCTAAACAATGAGCCATTTCTTTTATAACATAGCATTAAATCCTTCACAAGCCGGCGAATCGTTTTGGTTGTTGGGTTTTTCTACTTTCGTAGCCAAGTCTTTTTTGTTCATTAAAATCCAACGAATATATATATATATATATAATATCACTGGTGACTAGCGATGCGGCAGTATTATTTTTGCTTTCGTTTATTATGAAATGGAGCCTGCTCTACTTAAATTAGAAGAGAACAACGAAGAAAAGGATACAAACAGCCGGTTTAATATATCTTGAAGCGAAACCAGAGGACCTGAAGAAACCAAACACCGTACGGTAAACAAAATCTCGATCTGAATTGCAGTGTTTGTGGTCACTCACTCAGTGGTCTCAAAATCATTCAAGTTTATAACGGTAGGGGATTTGTATATTTTTGTCCTTATGTCCTAAAACAATATACAGCTTCACGTTTTCGTGCCTTCCCTTTGCTCGTCCAAATTAACCATAAGTCGGCTTAACTAATAAAGCTAACTTAAAACACTATCTTAGGCTTATATCACGCTTATATTAACCGTCGTGGACGTGGGCTTTGTCGGTTTTCTTGGCTGTGATTCCAAATTTTCGACTGAAACGTTGTCCGTTTAATAATTCTTTCTGGAATCCGATTCTACTGAATTATTTTTATCTCAGACTCTATTATAAATGTAATGTTTGAGCTGTCAACTTTTAATTCTGCCTTTGCAAAATTGCTAGAAATAATCCCTTTTGAAACCTCCTAAAAACAATATATTTTTTACAACCAGAATTTAATAATGAAATCTAAGTTTTGCTTTGATATGTTCAACTTTCATTAAATGATTTAAATTAGTTTTGTCATCCTATCGACCTACCCATAAATTCTATAATTTAGTATCCCAAGGATTTAATATCATTTGTTTTTATATTTGTTTGTTTTCATATTGGCTGTATAATCAGGAGTGCTTATTTTAATCAGGGGGTGGGTGGGGGGTGTTTCAAAAAAGCATGTAAAAGCGGGCGAAGGGTTTTATAACATATATAACTTTGATATAGCAACGTTTTTGATTTGCTGTCGCGCGTGCTCCATAACTCGATGGAGCACCGCAAAAAAGCACAGGGAAAAATTTCAAAACAATTAAAAACTGAGTTTTAAATTGACTTTTTATGGCCTTTTATATTATCAAAATACCGAGTCATTTAATTTTATGTAATAGATAAACCCTGAGAACGAGGGATTTATGCTATATAAAGACCCGAGGACGCGCAGCGTCCGAGGGCTTTATATCGCATAAATCCCGGTGTTCGAGGGATTTATCTGACTTAATTTATTATTGAGGAGGTTTTCCAACAAAGTTTTGTCTTTTTTTCTACCTTGGACAAAGATTTTCCTAGTTTTTTTCTTCATTTCTTTTCTAATTAGTATTCAAGGGCTTTATGCGATATAAAGCCCTCGAAAGAACAAAGAAAACCGACTCAATAATAAATTAATGAGTAATAAAGAACAACGACCCAGAAGACATAAACTGGGTCTGGGTAACCGAATTTAAACTGTCCTTTTGGTTGGATTTTAGTGAACAAAAAGGTCAGGTCCTCTGGTTTCGCTTCAAGATATATTAAACCGGCTGTTTGTATCTTTTTCTTCGTTGTTCTCTTCTAATTTAAGTAGAGCAGGCTCCATTTCGTAATAAACGAAAGCAAAAATAATACTGCTGCATCGCTAGTCACCAGTGATATTATATATATATATATATATATATATATATATATATATATATATATATATATATAAAACTATTTCCGAGATTACGTCTCCCTCGCTTTTTCTCCACGCGTGTAAAATGGACTCCACGCATGTCGAGATTAGCACCCTCACCGGGCTCCGGGACTTCGGCCCTACGCCCCGGCTCGGGGACAATTTTGGCTTCGGTGGTTTGTCGTGAGTCAATCGTTGGATTCTATGTTCTGATTGGCTCCGAAGGCATTCTATTGTTACATTAACTTAACTTAACTTAATTAACAGCGCGACAGCAATATATCTACTGCTTCGCAGTAGATACAAAAATGTTTGAACAATGCTTTGAAACAAACTGGACATGGTTACAAGTAGCCTGCGTGCAGACTAATATTACATGTTGACGTTAGTTATATATAACTAACGCCAAGTGTAATATGGGTCTGCACGCAGGCTAGGTTACAAGCAAAAGAGCACAATATCAGAATTGCATGCAAGACAAGGTTAACGCTAACGCGCGGCAACGATATTTCTGAACCATAGAGTAAATTTTGTAAGCAGCATGCATGCATTATTTAGCTCATGAGAGATTTAGCAAGGGAAAAAAGCGCAGATTACAAACAGCCGAGCAGTATCCATGAATCAGAGACTCGAAGCAATCAGCCAAAACTAAAGTTTCGTTTACAATTTTCAAAACAGTATTTTGTTAAAGTGTTCGAGCATGCAAGCAATAGCATGTCGTATGCCTAAAGATGTTATCTTTTAAAATCTGTCATGCTGAACTGAAAACAAATTTAAATATTGTAAGCCGATGCAAAAAACCCAACAGCTAACGTTGTTATATATAATGCACGAACGTTAATTGTAAACGTCGGGTACCTTTTTATATAGTGCAGCTATTTTTTTTGTCAGCTGCAGATGTCCATATTTTAGAAGCTTCTAGACCTTGATATTTTGCATGTTAAAATCGCCATATATACAAACGGGAACTATATAATATATTTAACAAACACATCTGCCAATTAGAAAGCGAACTATGTGGATCAAATGGTTGTCCGAGTCAGTGAATGTGTAATGTTTTGTCATTAAAATCATATGATTCCACAAGAAGCTCCAGGTTTTGTGGAATGTTCTTCAAAGAACTGACGCATCTGGTGGCAGATCGAAAAATTTCAACTATTTGTCAATATTCAGTAATGCATGTGATTCATTTTCAACAAGAGACATTCTCATGAGAATATATACACAAAAGTAGACTTCATGTGGACAATCAGTACTCGATTCATACTTAATATCTCAATCACTGCAATGCCAGCCAGTGTTGTTAACATTTTCTCTATTGTCGTGAGCGGCAACCTCTCGTATAATTAAGCTTCTTCTACCCCAGCCAACATATATATATATATATATATATATATATATATATATATATATATATATATATATATATATATAAAACACTGAACTAAAACGTCTAACAAATTTCTTCTGGCTGCGCTTCAACAAAATTGAGGTGTTTTTAATTCCATTCAATGTACATATATGCATTTAATAATTGAGATCTGGACTTAAACGTCTTATAAATAATGAAAGGCTTATCTTCTACTTATTCAAAGATCAAACTAATTTATACAAGATGAAATGTAGTTAAAATATATACAAACTAGAATAAAGAGAAAAGATAAACAAAACAAACCGCTAAATATATATAGTTAAATAATCTGGAATAATGATCTGATTACAAAGAGAGGTTTAGAATCATAACAGGGATAAGGCAATACAAATCAATTTAACAGTATAATAAAACACGACACATATTTGATTTGTATACACAGTTTTGCTTATAAATATCAAAACTTGTGAGAATAGCAACTTGTATTACTTCATGAATTAGACTGCTCATATATATAAATTCAGGCACATGCAAGCTGCAAATAACAAATGACGGACTGACAAACACAACCTGTTTAATCTAATGAGTTTGTATAGTTTGAATTAACTCAGTCGATTTAATTTATGGTGAACTTACTTTGCTGAGCAATATCCATGTAAAACATATTTTCCAAGAAGATAAACATTTCGACTGTTTGGCAAAAATCAGTGACGGTGACACTTCATCATCTCACTACGGCACGGACTGTTTGAGCGCCAACACCCTTTGAGTAGAAAAAATCCCGTTCAAACATTTTATTCTTTTTAACTTTTGCTTTCGATTGTTTACAACAATCAACGAGGGTAGAGTAGGTAACGAAAACTATTCTTTCATAAGCCAACATGCAAAATTCACACCCCATTAGAATTTAGAAACTTGATAAATACAAATATCAAATTAATACAAACTATTTTTTAAATATATACTTCAGTTACGATTATTGCAAACTTCGGTATACGACACCTTAACTACAGATACTTTCTTTAATTTCAGGGACCCTTCCATTGTTTCTATGTGTTCTGTTGTTGATAATACATTATTCACTTTATCATCTCTATTGTCCATACTTTATCATAGACGTGCATTTGTAATGCACTATGATTTGCCATCTGTGTAAAGAAGATAAGCTGTCTGAAGAATTTCCCTGCAATCCTTTAACTGAAGAGTGTGATCATCCACTTTTGCACTGTCTAAGGGTAAGTACAACACACCATTAACAAAACTACACAATAATTTTCAGTTTTTCAGATTTAAATATCAGTCTGGTTTAACACGGAAGTATAGTCGATTCGGGCCTTTTCCTAATCCCTGCATGCTTAAAATACATGCATGCATATACGCTTGAACATCTATGTTTATCGAATGAAATCAAAATCGCTCAGTGGAATCGAACGTTTTAAATTGGTTTCTAAATACGACGAACAGTGAAAAACAGAAATAGAATGCAGTCTATAGTGCCAAGAGTCTGAACGACGGGATACGCGGAGTTTCTTTTCACTGAATCCTCGTTTTAATTGTGTTATATTCAACGTCTAATATATTGATATATGGACTGTGTTACATGATATACAATTATCATGTATACTATAATATTGTAATATAGTTTACGTTATTCTAATTTACCTATGGGAAATAATTTGTAGTTGCATGATTTAGCAAATACTCCGGATCCAATACGTAAAGCATGATTTAGCGAATTCCAATACGTAAAGGATATAGATTGAGAAATCACAAGTTACCTAAATGGACATGAGTTGGCGGAGATGTTGTGATCGGTGGTTTGATAAGAGACTTTAATATAAAACTACTGACTCATTCTACGGTGCACCAGGACAAAACCAGGACAAAATAATAAGCATACATGAAGTAGTTCCCAAGTGATCAATTTGATTGGCTAACAAAATCTGTCAAATCTAATATTGAGATCATTCAAGAGATGAATTATCATTATTTAAAAAGAAATGGGCAAATGGCGGATAATCAAACACATTTGATTGGTTATTGGCAGAACCTGTGCCAACAATCTTGGTCAGTGGACGTTACTATGAGAAAAATAACCTCTGCTTACGCCATCATTTTTCAGACACCCGCCGTCCGAGTCATTTGCATTAATGAGACCCCGCAGTCCAGTTATATTATAGAGGTGGATTTGGTGTATATACATATATATATATATATATATATATATATATATATATATATAATTATGCGTGTAACCTGAATATTAGGCCTTTATTTGTTCCCGCCTTCCGATAAACCCGGCAGCGCGGGCAGAGGTGCGGGCGAGCGAGAAGGCGAGAAAAATAAAGGCCTGAGGAAACTCTTAACAAAACTGTGGGGACTCCGTCCATCTCATGGACAGGAGCTTTGATTGGCTCACTAATTGAAGTAAGGATTTTGATTGATCCATTCAGATAAACAACTTTCCCAAAGGTGCACCGTCAAGGTGCACACTGTGACAAGGTCATCGCCATTTCTCGAATCTGTTTATCGTGTACGTTTCTGTGACCAATTCATTAATTTAATCATTTATTATGTCGCAAAATCAAACCACAGAAGGATTTTTCGAAACTGCTTTGTTAAATTCATTGATGCATTTCGGCTATGAGTCTTTGAAACCATAACAAAGTAAACGACGAGCATTCGAAAGCTCGCTGTTGTCTGTTGACAGCCAAGATGTCTCTGCTGTTTTGCCCACTGGTTTTGGTAAAAGTCTGATATATCAGATATTGCCATTTGTGTTCTGTGAACTTCATCGACTTCAACATGGCACGGTGAGGAATTTCGTTGTAGCAAGTGGAGACCTTGCAAAAAGCAGTCTACTTGGGTCCTTCGTTCGATGATCAGTGACGATGGCTACTGAAGGCGAAGCCGATGCGAAAGTCCAAGTTGTTTATGGCAGTGCTGAACAATGGTTGTCAGAAAAGTGGACCCGTAAGTTACAAAACGGGAATCTCGGAGCAGTTTATAGTCTTAGTTGTGGATGACTGAGTTTATACGGTTGAGACGTGTTTATAATTATGTATCAATATATTAAATGGTCTACCTGCATTCTAAAATTTAAATTCTAATGCTACAAAATTATATATTTTATTAATTTAGTCGAAACTATATCAAGGCGGCTATCAAATCGTGTTTATCTTTTATTATTGTGGAATTTTGAATCAATATATATGTATGCTCTCAAATTGTCAAATTTCTCGGTTTCTAATCGTAGTTTCTAATTCTTCGACTTCTTCTCTAGATTGGGTCTAGATATACCATTTATTGCAACTGAAGTCTACCTAGACTAGTCTGGACTAAAACCAGACGCGGGGAAAGATTATATATTTCTGTGGGATGAAATCAAAACATGCGCTTTGTTCTTTTGACAAAACATATCAATCATATTTCGTTAATGTTTAATAAGTTTCCTATATAGTAAATAAGTTTCCTCAGGCCTTTATTTTTCTCGCCTTCTCGCTCGCCCGCACCTCTGCCCGCGCTGCCGGGTTTAGCGGAAGGTGGGAACAAATAAAGGCCTGACATTCAGGTTACACCGCGTGTAATTTCACGTGTAAATGGACTCCACGCGTGTCGAGATTAGCACCCTCCGCCCGGGCACAGAATAAGGATCAGCCAGAAGTCCAACTCGCGGAAAAAAGTGTCCAATTCTTTTTATGTGCATGCGCCAGTCGGTCATATTGAAAGTAAGTGCCCCCGGAAAATTAGCCTTCTCGTCCTTGCGGCCCTCAGGCTCCTGTAGTCAATTACTCTTGGTCGTCTTGTGACCTTTTAATTAATTTCATATTGTTATCTATATATATAAATAATATTTAGTTAAGTAAATAAGTAATTTACTTAGAAAACGATTCTTTGGAGATAAAATTATTTGACAACGAGGTTATTAAAATTTCAGTACGCGTATACTACGGGTAAAAGTCCGTGGCAAAAAAGTCCTGTACTCGCGAAGCTGAGTTTTACATTTCTCGATTATTTATATCTTATTAGATGTTTTGGTGTGTAGTATCGCTGTATATTTTTACGAGTTGTGCCGTATTTTGACGAGCCCGCAGGGCGAGTCAAAATACAAACAACGAGTAAAAATATACAGCGATACTACACACCAAAACATCTTATAAGAGATTTATTATACAACTGCTTTGATCAACAAATTTTTATGGAAAAAGAAAACTCTAAAAAAGCCAGAGAAGTAGCGTGACTTGCACCAGGACAAAACCAAGACAAAATAATAAGCATACATGAAGTAGTTCCTGAGTGATAAATTTGATTGGCTAACAAAATCTGTCAAACCGGTTTTCTACAAGTTTTCTACTATCCAAATAACTAACTATCCAAATATCGCTGTATATTTGCACTCATTTTTAGTGTTATTTGGACAGTTTTTAATGCAGTTGTATAATAAGCCGACATATTTTTTTATAGAAGAGGATGGCTAAAATTTTCGAAACTACGCATTGTTGAAATACATCGGGTACGTATGTTGTTAGGAATTTTATAAGCTTTCATTCGGGTATATAGTTCAAATCATAGTGTCACCTGTAACTTTTTAAAATGTTCAAAATGTTCTGACCATTGACGGCCATTAAAAAGTTTTAATATTTTTTCATATGTTCAAAAGGTATGATCACTAAATTGCACCAAAAACTAGAAATCTGCAAACTTTTCCACTCCTTTCATATTTGAATTAGCTTCTGTTCAAGAAATATCTTACGTTCATGCCAGCAGTCTTTCTGAGGTTATAGCAAACACCAAAACAAGTAAAGGCAAAACAAACTTAAGAAATTCATCTATTTCAGACGGTCCACGTCAAAATAATGATGTTTTTTTCATATTTTAAAATACTTCCCAGGAAGAAAATTAAAAGTTCTGACATGAATAGCACTTGACAGTACCCTTTGTTTAATATCTTGTTCAGGGCTGTGCGTTTAGTATTTAAAAACAAAAAAACAAAATTCTATAACATTTGTGAGGAGACCATTTTCCATTATATAATTCTTATTTTACGAGCAATGGTGAGAACATTAATTTTGAACATTTTAAAAAGTTATAGGTAACACTAAAATTTGAACTATATACCGAATCAAAGCTTATAAAATTTCTAACAAACATACGTACCCCATGTATTTCAACAATGCGTAGTTGCGAAAATTTTAGCCATCTTTTTCTATAAACAAATGTCGGCAAAATCGAGAAATGTGAAACCCGCTTCGTGAATACAGGACTTTTTTGCCACGGACTTTTACCCGTAGTATCTGCGTACTGAAGTTTTAAACCTCGTGGTCAAAGATTTTTATCTCCAGAGAATCGTTTTCTAAAGTAAATTACTTATTTACTTAACTAAATATTATTTATATATTTAGATTACAATATAAATGTAATTAAAAGGTCACAAGAAGGCCAAGAGTAATTGAATACAGGAGCCCGAGGGTCGCAAGGACGAGAGGGCTATTTTCCCGGGGGCACTTACTTTCAAAATGGTGCCGGGATCGCGAGGCCGACATTTCCCGAGTTGGACTTCTGGTTGATCTTATTCTGTGGCCCGGGCACGGGCTCGGGGATAAAATTCTGACGCCTGCTTCAGTAGTGTCCAAACCACTGATCTCTATATAAACTGGATGGCCCATTGGGCCGGATTTTGCGTGCCAGTTGTATGATGACGTGACCACTACACAAGATGGCTGCCACTGAAGTTCATAGCTCTCGTAGATTGAAAACAGACAAAAAGAGTTATTTTAAGAAAATTTAAACGAATGTAAGGACACAAGAAGTACTTAATAAGGTTTAAGACGTTAATTTCTTGTATTTGTTTCTGTTACTGGGCTATAAAACCTTAAAATTTCGTTGTTTTTCTTCAGTGCCGACAACGAAGAAACTTCACGGTAATATAAACTGAAAAAGACTATAAAATCTACGAAGAATTAATTTCAAGTCTTTTATAGTAATCTTAATGCCTTAACAATATTTCGTGTTGTGTACTTGCCATCGTTTGACTGTATTTGTTGTTAAACAGTGAAAACTTAACGAACCGGCATCTGTTGTTTTCTTTACGGCTTTTCCGACTCCCCCGGCACAGAGTACTTAATATTTCTCCCCCCGGATAATCTGACCGTGCTGACGTCAAAATTGCTTATGCTAGTCAACTTTAGGATTGGGAACAAGTTCTAAGGCCGCAATGCGTCATATGTTCCACTACGTAAGATGGCGGCGACTACCACAAACATTGAACTCTAAGTAAACTAGAACGATAACTCGGTGGCGTATCATGAAGCCAAAAATGGCGGACATGGGGGCCGCCATGCACGTCAATCCCAGTCCCTTTTGCTTTATAGCCGAGAAAAAATGAAGCTGAATTTGGCATTTTGAACTTGTTGACCACTTTCAAGCTTAGATTAAATTCCAATATACTATAGAGTAGGTGAACACTGACACGACGAGTAAAAACAAGAAAAACAGTAAAAATATAAGATCTCAAATGAAAGTCAACAATACACAATCAAAATTGGCAAGCATCCCATGTTTAAAATGAAGAGTTTGTTTATAAAGACAGTTCGCTTTTAAATTTCTCAATTTTCAGTAGAAAACCCCCCAACAAAATTCACTTTACCGGGTGTTATTACAGCTCTGGAGTTACTCTTTGTATCGAAAAACGTCAGATTTAGCATTTCCACAACTGAAACTTGAGTTAAAGCTATAGTTTAACCTCAATCTTTTACTAATTCTTGGCATGCCAACCTTCAAACTTTGAGATAACAAAGAAAAATAAGAAAAACCTGCATTTTCCGTGGAGTTTCGGACTCGAATTTTGCTTTTGTTCGGTAGATATTTCGTCGTTAAATCCATTTTCGTGGCCAGAAATAGTTCAGGTACAAGGCCGATAAGCCCAACACGTACTAGCTTCTTCGGTATCATCTCTAAAAACCTTTAGGCATAAAAAAATTATGAGTTTTCTGGTTGATTTTTGCAGCGAGTTTTCAGTTTTTCATTGTGCCACTTCAAATACGTTCTGGTGACGTGTGACGTGCATGGCGACCCCCAGCGGCCGGAAGTTTGACTTCACCCAATCATAGGGCCAGTCTTATGGAGTTATCGTTCCAGTTTACTTAGAGTTCAATGGCCACGAATTGTTTGACCGCTGGCCATAGGGAAGGGCCCATCCAGTTTATTTGGAGATCAGTGGTCCAAAAGAGATCGAGTTCAAAACCTGGGATGCGACATGCAATTTTCTTCATCTCAATATATTTTACGAAATGTCATCCTTAAATTCTTCTTTGTTCTTTGTTGCATTTTTCTTTAAAAAAATAGTCATTTCAAATATTCTACCACACTTAAAACTATATTTTCATTCCGACAGGAGTAGCTATTTTCAGGCCTCCAATAAAAAAGATCGCAAGAAGGGCGGGGGGGTTGCTGTAAAAGCTGGCGATGGGTTATTGCATCTTAGTATTTCTAGTATGACTAAAAACATGGTGTGAATCCACGCCATTCTTGTGTTAGATAATCCATGATGTTCTGATAGATTTGAACCGAGTTTGACTTTATAGATTTGACATTTTCTTCATACGTTTCACTTGTGATGATGAATTTGTGTTGGGATTTAAGTTAAATAATTAGATTTGACTCGACACTGTCAAAAGCAACATCTAAACTGAGCTTTTAATACTCTACAACAGTATTACTATATTATATAATTTTTTTAATGATTGTGATTGACCAGAACTTTGTGAAAAATCTTTCTTTCCACCTTTATTCATATTAGCCGTACACTAATAAGTTAGATGTGGAGAATTTTCTTCGACATGATAGTAAACAACGGTAATAAAAATTCAGTCAAAGTCAGCAACACACAATCGTAGTATTTACGTTGTTGTCTCTTACCATCACAAGAAAATCTTTTCTCCCTGCAATTCAACTTGCAATTTGATCAATGGTCAGCTTGTTCAGAAAATCCCCTGGCGGTGAGATTTGAAGTGCTACTAAATTCAGATTATTTATTTTTGTACAATCTTCCTGTTTGAAAGCTGAAATCTTAATATGACCGCCTGCACGCAGGCTAGGATACTTGCGAAGCGATTGCGTAATATGCGAACAGAAATCCATCAAACATGCATGCAGTCAGAGTTTTTGCGAGGTATACATAGCTCGGTAAATGGACTGGGCACGAGTAAAAACACAGCTAACCCAAGACGAACGCCAAGAATAGTGTGCTTTCACAAATTCCTTAATTTGATTGGCTATTATGGAGTTGCTATCCCGCTGATAGAAACCTCTGGCGATAAGAAGCCTTCTTTTAACAAAATTGACCAATTACAAAATGAGAAGTTTGCGACCGTGTATCAGTACAGCCAGTGGTTGTTTTGTGTAGCAATAAAGCAACCGAAAAATGGCGCCGAAATTTAAGGGAGTAGGCAAATGGCAGAAGAAATTGATGCGCAGCAATAAATTCTACAGAGGACAAAAACGTTCAAACGAACAAAATCATCTTTAATTATTTATATCAAATGAGTTTATATATCATTTACACATTGTACATGAAAACTCATGTTAAATTATGCAGGAAAACTTTATTTTTCATTCATTTGCCGTACGGGACTAAGGAAAATATCCGACATGTGGAACGTTTGTTGTTAAGTTGCCTCGTTGACTGTTTGCTCATAGAAAAGTTGAGCTCGTTGTCTAATTTTTTTAAATTGCATATACGAGAATTTTCAATTTTTTTCTAAAAATTGGCCGTGTTGAGACGATTCTAACGATATATAACACTCCTTCAACGGATGAAAACTGCCCGAGATATTTGGTTCCAAACACGAGTGTTTCAAAACATGGCCGGAGAAAAAAGTCTGAGTGCGAGTATGGTTGATGACGTCAAATCGGGACAAGCTGTAATTTCGACTACAGTTGTTTACTTTACAATTGCGGACAAAATACCTTCGCGGTGTGTTTTATTCGAGTGTTTCAACAAACCATATAATGGCAAAAACTCAGAAAATGGTATAACACTTCACAGGAAGGCTTACACTAAAGGTTTAAGATTGGAGGCAAGAGAAAGACGCCAACTTTGGGTTGTTAACTTTTTAAGCGCAAACGCACACAAAGTGTAAGCCAGTCGATTCCCAACGTCGGTTTCGCTGGAAGAGTAGTTTTCCAGTACAAGATAAGCTCTATATCTCGTGTATATAAATGGATGGTATTATAGTAACGTTCTACCCACCCGCATCTGCTCCACACGACCAGCGATCCGAGTTACGCAGATCCGAGTCACGCAGTGAGAAATCAACAAACTCGTTGTATATTGAAAATTTAATGCATTTTTTCCACAAATATGGACCTTCGGTATAATAACTTTTTAGATATTTAGATATTTAGGAAGTACGAAGACTGAGTCAAATACCACTGAAAAATCCCATTCTTTCGTACCCGAACTACATCTACTCTTGAATATTTAATGAAAACAAAACAAGCAGTCTGATATCGTCCTGTCAAGCACCCTGCGAGGAGACATGCAGCTGACAAGGTCCTCGCTGATATTTTTCTCTTTGCAGCTTTTACGTAAATGTGTTACAGCTGAGGATAATTGGGCCTTATAGCCCTTTATAACATATTCAACTCTAGCCTCATCCGTAGGCAACTCTGTATTTATCTCCGTTTCTGTAATTTCTAGAGTCTGTTTATGTTTTAGCTAATTTGCGGTCTGACAGGTAAAATACTTTTGCCATTGATAAATTGTAATATTTATTGGCATATCAGGAATACAATTTTAATGATCTTCCAAACTGTAGCTTTATTCTATAGATACGAATACGCAGAAAACCCTAATCATACCAACCACAGTAAATAGCTGTAAAGCTCGAGAAAAAAGTCTGGTTCATGTAACGCGAGAATTATATGTCGAGTCTCTTCCGGTATTAAATATGAACACAACTATTAACGGCGTGTGCGATTGTAACTGTAACTGTAACTGTAAGTAATGTTTACAACACGAGCGGCCGTGTTGTATTGAATATACAATCACGAGCCGAAGGCGAGTGATTGTATATTTCAATACAACAAGGACGCGAGTGTTGTAAACAACTTGTGAAATGAATGAATAGTAAAAATCCCTTTGGGATATTGAGATGCTAATTAGTTACAAGCACTAGTGGTTGTATCAGAAGAGTATACATCCACTAGTGGTTGTAACTAATTAGCATCGTTGGTTTTAGTTTGTATGGGGTTTACAGGGGTAACATGTGACGTAATTTCTGAAATTGGATTGGCTGCAAAATTCATGAATTAGTAATGAATTTCACAAGTGTATATAATATCAAGTTACTTGCCAGCGACATTACTGACCAATAACTATGTCTACGCGAAAGACCTGATCAGACATTAGGAAAGCAAAGAAAGAAAGTATTATTTCTACACATGTACAGCGTTCAATATGTCAAGTCTCTTCGCCTTTATATTACACAGCTTCATGTTTACCTAGAAAGTGTCACCTGAAAGTTTACTTAATCAATGTCCTGTGCAATTGTAAGCGTATATAATATCAAGATACTTGCCAGCGACATTTATACTGCCCAATAATTATGTCTGTGAACACATAAAACACATCCGAGACGAGAAAGACTTGATCAAACATCAACGCAGGCAGCTGACAAGATGTTCGACATATGCTTGTTTTGTTTTCATTATATTTAATATTTTCATGCTCGATGTATTCAGATGATCTGGAAGGTTGTGGTTTTTCAGCAGCACTTCTTTCTTTCTAAATATCTAAAAAAGTTATTTTACCTGGAGTCCGTGTTTGTTAAAATAATTGCATCAAAACTTGCGTTGAATCCTCTTGTCGCGCTTGACTCTCAATTCAAAGCTTTCCTTCGCGTTTGTCTGCAGCCAAATATGATGGGTAGAAGGTTTCTCTAATATATATCAGCCCTTTTTAGCCACGGGATATAGGGCTTCTCTTGTCTTGAAAACAATGTTTCCGAAGAAACCGTCTGGAATGCTTGGACCAAACAGTGCGCCATACTGTATCTTTGCGTTCGCACTTAACATCCTAACATTGGCATCATTCTATTGCTTCTGGTATTAAATCTTCATCGTAAACTTCCCTATGAAGTATTGTACCGTCTTTAGGGTCTGGCTTGTTGAAACAACCGAATACAACACACCGCGAAGATATTCCGTCCTCAATTGTATACTAAACAACTGTAGTCGCAAATACAGCTTGTCCCGATTTGACGTCATCAGCCTTATTCGGACTCAGACTCTTTTCTCCCGGCCATGTTTTGAAAAAACATATTTTCGCCATGTTTAGAACCAAACATCTCGGGAAGTTTTCATCCGTTGAAGGAGTGTCATATATCGTTAGAATCGTCTCAATACGGCCGATTTTTAGAAAAAAAATGAAAATTCTCGTATATGCACTTTAACATAATCACTTGAAAATTCTACATGTTTAGTGTTGTGGGAGAAAAACACCTACACACTCCCTACGAATTAATTTGGTTTGATAATAGAAACGATATAACCTTAATTCTCTGATAAGTCATTATGCACATGTGACATTACAATGTTTAATGTGATTATCAAACAGCTTGAAATGTCTCAACGACGAAGCAAGGATCGAAAAACTGCAAAAGATATTACTTTGTCATTTTCAAAAGTGCGCGTGCATGTTCTTTCAAATATAAGATAGACTTAATTTTCGTTTTATAAGCATTTTAAAACCCACGCTGTAGATAAGGTTTTTTTTCTTTGTATGATATTTGATATTTCTAACATTTTAGTGCGTCACAGCATCGGTAAAGCAGTATCAGAAGTGCTCCCATTGTGGCAATGATGCAACAGAACATAATGAACAATATCAGCATTGCGTTCAGATGTTAAACTTCTTGTTTCCAGTTGCCATTAGTAGTGAGATATGTACTACTTCAGATCGTAACATAGCCAGCAGTCGTCCACTTGTCAGTTCAGAAAAGATTAGGATCACAACGCTTTCAGGTGAAAGTACAACTGTTCAATATGACCAATACATGACAATTGAAAGTCTCAAAGAAAACATCAAAGAAATCCTTGGTCCACCTCCCAGTAAACAGCGCTTGGTGTATGAAAATACAGAATTGAAGGTACCATAAACCTTATTAAGACTTCTTGACGTAGAAATCTGGTAACAAAGTCTATTTTGCCTTTGTTCAGTTCTATAGATGAACAGAACCATTCAGCTGACGCCACGACCAGGAGGTGCAAAGAAAAATAGGGTGGCCCACGCGTGACGCAGTCGATGCATGGCTATATGTACATACGGTTTCGTTTCCGAGCGTTTTCTTTTGAAACGCGTTTCAAAAAAACATCGTTTTCACAGTGTGGTCAAATGAAAACGACGTCAATTTACGAAAATAGAAACAATATCTGTTAATTGTTTTCACTCAGTATTGGAAACGTGGCCAACTGTGTCGTTTTGTTTTTTATTCTGATCTCGTGCGAAAAGATAAAACTATATACGTCAAAACTTGAAACGCTAAAAATTCAAGATGGCGACTAAAAAATTATTCTTCTTGTCCTCTGAGAGCTTGGTTATTTAATTGATATTCTTGGTTAACACAACATCATTACTGAATAACAAATAAAATAAGATACAAAGCCTGTCAAGCTAGTGTTCAATGGTTGAAGAACGGTTTAAAATGTGTTTGGCTTCCCATGGAGCGACGAAAAGTGTCGACCATGCCGGCATGCCGAACAATAATGTATAAGATAGATAGATAGATAGATAGATAGATAGATAGATAGATAGATAGATAGATAGATAGATAGATAGATAGATAGATAGATAGATAGATAGATAGATAGATAGATAGATAGATAGATAGATAGATAGATAGATTAGATAGATAGATAGATAGTTTATTAAGTTTCAAAATTGCAGCCTGCTAAGGCTGAATTAGATAAAGTTACGAATGAAAGAGTTCAGAACCGCTCTAATTCAATAGAATGAGCAGGAGCAATTTTCTGGAATTATGTGACAAGCTAAGACACGATATTATTAAAAAACCCAATAAAATAACCCGTGAGATCCAATTTCTGTTGAGACAAAATTGGCTACGAACGGAACACCAAAACAATGAAGTTGAAAACGGCAAAATAATTTAACTGAAATGCTCGAAAACGTTACCGTGTGCACATAGTGGGGATCTATTCTAGGTAGGCAGTTATTTTTAGCCATTATTTAGGACGGATTTCGATCATATCCAGTTTTTCAGAGCGGCTTGCATGCGGTGAACTGAATGAGAACCGTTCGGTTGCGTACAGCGCGATTTTCGGAGAACTAACAATATTTCTCAAAAATAGGCACGCAATGCGTACATGCGTCTACGTTTAGGGCTACATGCACCAGGAGGAAAATTGAGTCCAGTTAATCAGATCATGTGAATGGGCCTTTGATTGCAATAATCCTCAAAGACACTGACAGGCAGTGTAAATGTGTAATTAATATAACAGAGGACATAGCAATATACCAAATCAGGAAATAGCCAATTTAATTTGCTAAAATACATATTAAGAACTTTTCAGAATGTTTGTTGATATTTGACTAGTTTAGCATGAGAATTTTCTACTATGTGTATACACATGCAGAAATAATACTGTCATAATAAGTTACATACTGGTTACATCCTGTCTGCATATCACTGCACTCAACAACAGAGACAGATTGTTTGCCCTCACTGAAACTGGCAGATTTTTGACCTCGGTCAATTACATAAACAATGGATCCAGGATTTTCCTCAATGTTAGCTACATTCCTCAGTAATAATGCAACATACGTACACGATATATAACAGACATTTCGACATTTGTCAAGCTCAATTACTAAGAAAAAGTTTCCCAGTCCCAGACAGGGCTTGAACCTGCAACCTTCTAATGACTGGTTAGGTGCTCTAACCATTCAGAGTGTCAGATGGAGAGCTACAATAAGGTTGCAAATTCAAATTCATAGTCATAGCATTCCTAACTGGCAGGGTTTGCATATGAGATGTAGTTAAAGTGATCTGATGAGTTGTACATGTACATATACATGTAGTGCATGTGGTACATTTACGAGCTTAAACGTACTGCATGTGTATACTACACACACTTCACTTAATAATTTAAGTTTGAGTTATGCGATAATTCACTACAGAGATAACGTCTGATCAGAATGTCACCACTAACACATTGGTCCATGTGCAACAACTGTTACAAGCTATGAACACATGTCAGTCAATATTTCTAAAACAGAAAACAAAAAAATCGGTCATTTAGGGAAGAATACTGTGTATATAAGCATCTATGAAGCAAAAAAGTGTTAATAATAATCGTGATAGGAGTTTAATATTTGATTCCATTTTTGAAGAAATGGATCGCTTGGTTGGACTGCTTTATAGCATATACAGTTGTACATTTAATAAAATATAAGCTTACAGTACAGTGTATACTATTTTGACGCATATTAATGCGACAATGGCTTTTAGAGTATTAAAATCCCATAAAATGAATCAGGATATCATTTCTATATTTATTTTTGAAACTATAAACTGTTTTGTCTGTAACTGTCGGGCTTCAATACAGTAACGTTGAGGACAAAATGCCTTGAGTTAAAAGTAAAACAACTGCAAAAAGATATTTCCTTTTAAACAACTATTTCATGAATCTGATGATATTGATATATACAACCTAAAAGATAGCCCAGTACAACAGGCAATTTACATCACGTTTCCACAAGTTCCAAAGAGATTAACGTTAATCAATGATGTGACACAATATAAGTTATAATTACTTCCGTACCTTGATAAAATCTCCCCGAAATCAAAAGAAACAACTCGTTTTCAATGACTCAATCGGTCGTAGACAGATGGACGAAGCGATGAAGCAGAAAGCACTCGACGTCATATTCACTAAATCACATTACACACATAGCTACATCGGAAAACATCGGTGCACCTTCGCTTATGTTGACTATGTAATTCGCTCCGAACGTTTCGCGCGCCGATGAATCTGATAGAGGAAAACCTATTACGTCACAAAAGTGACAATACCCAGACGGTCAGATAGGTTTTTACGGGTACATAACGTCTACTGTTGCTATAGCAACGTAGACGCAAAAATGCGGTCGGTTATGTTCCTAAGTAAAACGGAAAAGTGGTTGCGATTAAAATTGCCAAAATAGAACGGATTTCGAAAATTCAGATTCCCTATAGACACCACATAGTCTATATTATGTATTTATTAACATATTCGTTCACCATACTTACCATTTTGGAAGGTTGGTGCAAGCTGTCGCCCGAGAGGGCCTGGGGGTGAATAACAGTACTTGGATCCAGGTCAAGAACCATTCATGCAGGATCATGAGCTGACCACCATAAGTGATGTCCTAGTACCGTTCCGGTGTCCACCCGAGTTGGACTAAAGGAACATATATATACTATACGATAGCAGCAAAAACACTCATACAGGGTGCACCCAAGCTAGAGTTGAGCATTGTGATCATTCAGTTGAGCAACGGCACTCATACTGAGACAACCCAGGCTAGAGTTGGGCATTGTAAGTATTGCAAATTAGCAAGGCACTCATACTGGGACTGGCGCCCAGGCTAGAGTTCAGCATTGTTGGCACTGCAATTCAGCAACGGCACTCATACTGGGACTGGCACCAAGGCTACTAGAGCCAAGCATTGTAGGCGTTGAATTTGAGCGAAGGCACTCATACTGGGACTGGCATCCAAACTATAGAGTTGAGAGTTGTCGGCATTGCAATTGAGCAAAGGCACTCATAAGCTATAGAGTTGAGCATTGTCGGCATTGCAACTAAGCAAAGGCACTCACACTGGGACAGGCACCCAGGCTAGAGTTGAACACTGTAAGCATTGCACTTGAGCAAAGGCACTCGTACTGGGACTGCCACCCAGGCTAGAGTTGAGCATTGTACGCATTTCACTTGAGCACAGTACTCGTACTGGGACTGGCACCCAGGCTAGAGTTGAGATTCTAGCCATTGCACTTGCCACTTGAGCAAAGCCACTCGTACTGGGACTGGCAACCAGGCTAGAGTTAAACATTGTACGCATTGCATTTGAGCACTGTACTCGTACTGAGACTGGCACCCAGGCTAGAGTTGAGAATTGTACGCATTGCACTTGAGCAAAGTACTCGTACTGGGACTGGCACACAGGCTAGAGTTGAGAATTGTACGCATTGCACTTGAACAAAGTACTCGTACTGGGACTGGCACCCAGGCTAGAGTTGAGCATTATAGGTATTACACTTGAGCAAGGCACTCGCACTGGGACTGGCAGCCAGGCCAGAGTTGAGCACTGTAGGCGTTGCACTTGAGCAAAGGCACTCGTACTGGGACTGGAACCCCGGATAGAGTTGAGCATTGTAGGCATTTTACTTGAGCAAAGGCACTCGTTCTGGGACTGGCACCCAAGGCTAGAGTTAAGCATTGTACGACGTGTACTTGAGCAAAGGCACTCGGACTGGGACTGGCACCCAGGCTAGAGTTGAGCATTGTAAGCATTTAACTTGAGCAAAGACACTCGTACTGGGACTGGCACCCAGACTAGAGTTGAGCATTGTACGCATTGCACTTGGGCAAAGTACTCGTACTGGGATTGTCACACAAGGCTAGAGTTAAGCATTGTAGGCATTGTACTTGAGCAAAGGCATTCGTACTGGGAATGGCACCCAGGCTGGAGTTGCGCATTGTAGGCATTGTACTTGAGCAAAGTGCTCGTACTGAGACTGGTACCCAGGCTAGAGTTGAGCATTGTACGCAATGCTTTGAGCAAAAACACTCATACTGGGGCCACCCATGCTGGAGTTGAGCAATGTAGGCATTGCATAAGAAAAAGCACTCATAACGGGGTCCACCCAGGCCAGATAGAGACAAGGCTAAGCTTGGGAAGTTTGGGAACCAAACCACTACGGACTAATGACTCGGACTAAACTGTAGCAAATGTAGTTACTGGTGTTGCAACCAAGCTGTACCAAAAGTAAATCACTAGATTTGCACCCAGCTGTGGCAAAAGTAAATCTCTAACGTGGCACCCAAGCTGTATCAAAAGTAATCACTGGGGTTGCACCCAAGCTGAAGCAAAAGTAAATCGCTAGAGTTGAACCCAGCTGTAGCAAAAGTAAATCACTAAAGTTGCACCCAAGCTGTATCAAAAGTAAATCACTGGGGTTGCACCCAAACTGTAAATATTCTGGAACTTATCAGTCGATGATAATGTTGGCCATGGTAAATATGTCGCTCTGGAAGCTTAAAACACTCTTTTGGCCAGATATACGATAAACCATAATACTTAGCTCTGTTGAGTCGATCGGTTTTCGTGCGCGTTTCTCAGGATGCCAAAGAAAGCAGCTTCGATCAATGTTGCATTCTACTTAGCTTGGGATACAGCGAGGGATCTTTCCTTTCGCGAACTCGAGAAGGGCCACCTTTGACTCCGTCATTTAGGTGGTTAACATACGGATGTCCTGAGCGCGCGAGTGACGACATAAGCGTTTTTCTTTTCCTTGTCCCCTGGTAAGATGTCACAGTCACTATATAGTGGTAATCAGATTTGTAATCGACCTTAAAACCAGTGATTAAAAAACCCCTTAAATATCTCTAAAAGGTTCTAACAACCTCGTACCTTTCAGACGACAGTTCCGTAGAGAACAGAAAACTGTTTACGTAACGTAGGTAGAACAACCCCAAGTGGTGACAACACTTGGATTTTGTCAATCGACACTTCTTTACGCTATGATATGAACAAATGTTGCCGCTGTAATGGCTGAATTATGATTCTTATGCGTCGCACGGCGACGCCCTGGAATCCCAAGGCAAAAAGGGCAAGGCGTATTCCTTCTGAATAGTGCACAGCGCCTATATTCTCTCCATGGGTCCGTTCCCAGTGTCGTGCAGAGTTTCTTTGCTGTTGATTCTTTTCAATTTCGCCATCATGGCGCCATATACTGTGACTCTTTTGCTCAGCCTCTAGCGCTTTTGTACTACTCTTCGCGCAATGTCTTACTTTCTTTTAAGGCCTGACTTTCCTTGCTTTCTTTCTGTGTAGGTATATCCGACACCTATTTGTTAGTCCCTGGTTTTGTCTTACCTCTTACGTCAGCGCAGCAATGATGTTGCTCAACTAGTGCCAGTCACCTATGGCTGCGCCGTCAGTCCTGCACCACGCGCGGTTACCTAGCTGTTAACTTGGTTATTGCATAACCCCACTATAACGGGTCAGACAACAACACAATGGGGTCTATTTGTTTTATACCATAAAATTTTTAAATATTTATTGAAAATAGGTCAGCTGGCGTGCTTTGTATGCCTCAAGGCCTAATCATATTAATTTAAAATTCAATTATCCAAACTGATGTGTTTTGGGAGTTCCGATTGGATAATTTACACCACGTGATACCCTGTTCATGGCAAAGCACATGCGTTATTAATCGTGCTGTAAATGTTATAACTCATGGAAATTAACGCACGCTTGCCAAATATCAGTGAAATTGTGAAGCTACACCGAGGGATATAAAAGATTAAACAGCTTGGAATATTACAATTTCTTGAGGTAAACTAGTATTTTAGATTTTCTATAGGAAAGTCGTTCTTAAGCGAGGAAATTTTAGCAGTGTGAATGATCAAATTGTCACTCATTTCGCAAGCGTAAATTTCATATCCACGGAGATTTCCTCGGCTGTGTTCGCCCGCGCTATTTCCCTGCACACTAATTTCGACTACTCGGTGAAAGATCGCCGTTTGTAGCACGAAAACCCATTCGATCGACGTCGTTTCCCTTCACATATATATCCGATAATTTTTCTCATGAGGTGTTTTTTAGCAGCCGTGTCGCGTATGAACTGATAATGGTTGCGGGAAAGCGAAATTTGTTAATAAATCCGTGTGCTTCAAAGGTATTCATGAGGATTTCGAGATTGAGGGTTGGAATAGGAAAAAAATTAAGGACTTTACATGTGAAAGGAAACGACGTCGATTAGATGGGTTTCGTGCTACAAACGGCGATCTTTCACCGAGCGGTCGAAATTAGTGTGCAGCCTTTTCTTCTCTTTGTAGGAGAAGTAGCGAGGGCTCGAGGAAATCTCCCCTCAAACTTCGAAATATCACATAGTCTTAACAGATAACAGGCAGGGCCAGTAAGTTTAATTCGTTTATTTCAACGATTTTCAATGGAAATTATGCTTGGTTTATCGTTACAATTCAGTGATATTTGAAAACATATTAATTTTGTATTTTGAAATTGCCGTTGAGCACGGGCGGCGCCCGAGGTGAATAAACACATATCTCCGAGCTGCCTCTCACCAAAACGTTAAGCCCGGTTAGACGGGGTTAGTACTAGGTTGGGTGACCGCCTGTGCTTCAACACCTACATCTTAGATGTGATCCGTGGTCTGAGCTGTGTCCTATTACGGCTGCCAGGAGCGCCTTTTCCTTATTTTCCTATGCCTCGACACGGCCATGTTAATCTGCGTGCTTCGTAATTCAGCCGCTGGCCGTGAGTAAGGACCACGCCCTACATACAACCTGAAATTGGGCTGCTGTGGTCGATGTAAATCCCAATAAAGCCCTCACGCGAGTGCTTTAGTCGTTAAATAGCCGCTGATTTTATTGTGTGTGCGTAAACACAAGAAAAAGGCCTGGAACTCGGACGGAAAGCTAATTTATTGCATATAGCAAAATGTTAAATTCGTCCTTTGCACGCTGTGATTAGTCAGTTACTGTGTTTTGTATGAATCTCAATGCACACTCGATTGTTCATATCTGCAGGGCACATTTCTTAATCTCGTTTTTCAAAAGAAATAGAGAATCACATCCGGTGCATGTTACATACTGATAGAAATACTTGCGTGATGATGTTTCTGTTAGTCAAATGCTCAAATATTTAACAGTACCTCTGATGAACAATACATCATTAACTAAACTTTTAAATATATATATATATATATATATATATATATATATATATATATATATATATATATATATATATATATATATATATATATATATATATATATATATATATATATATGATTTAATAATATAAAAATAATTTGAAACTGATCTAGATAAAAACTTTGTACAGAATTTTCGGCTGCAGACTGTCAGCCTTCCTCAGTGACTAAAGCACTATATTTACATGAGACGTTAAAACTTGATGCATTTATGCATTGTCAACGCTATTAATGTTCCTATGAGATTTCAGCAAAGGCGTGTAGTTTGTTGGGAATTCTTTCCTCTCATTGATTGTGTCTTTGTCCAAAGTTGAGTGCCACGACTCTAAAAATAGTCGTTGCTCATAGTTTGTTATTCCTCGTTCAAGAATGGTCGCATACTTTGGGTGAATGTCATGTCCTGTCGTCTCAGCGTGGTGTTTAATAGCAGATTCATTATTGGTTCGCCTGCCAGGGTTATGCTCTTTTCCTCGTGAATCCCATGAACGTTTACTTTCTCCGACGTAGGTAAAGCGGCAATCTTTGCACTTAACTTTGTAGACAATGCCTGGTACTTTAAAATTTCCGATACGGTCCTTTGGTTTTTTTTTTTTAATATTTTAGAAAGTGTTTGATATGGCTTAAAAGCAGTTCTTATGTTGGCCCGTTTTAGCGCCCACTTAATTTGTTCCGAAATACCTTTCACATAGGGTAAGACAGCAAAACCACCGGGGTTTTTGATGGGTTGCAAAACTTGCAAACTGGAATTTCTAATTTGCTAGAGAAATCCACGAGAGTACCCATTAGCCTCAAGTTCTTGGATCACTTTTTCTACCTCTTCTTGCTGAAGCTTTTCATTAGTAGGGATCTCTCTTGCTCTATGCAAAAGCGTCCTTACCACGGCTTGCTTATGCTGTATGGGGTTATGAGAGTCGAAGTCCAAATACTTGTTGGTGTGCGTTGCTTTCCGATATACTTTTACTTCGACATTCTTTCCTGGTTGGGCTGATATCTTGCAATCCAAAAACGCTATACTTTGTCTGTCCTCGACCACATCAGGATATTCAACAGTGAACTGTATGTCAGGATTTATGGAGTTTAAATGGTGGTGAAAATTGTCAACGTCCGCACGCTTTAAACATGTGTTCGAGTCGTCTACGTATCGCTTCCACCATCGTGGTTGGGATGCAAATGTTGAGAGTGCCCTAGTTTCGATATGTATCATGACAAGTTCTGCGATTACTGCCCTCACCGGTGACTCCATAGCACACCCAAATATCTGATGGTAGTAGACGCTTCGGTAAATAAAGAAACTGTTCTCGAGTACGAATTTCAGAAGGTCGATTACATGGTGTTGTTGGAGTCCTGTATGCTGCCTCCAGTTGTCATCTTCATCTAAGTTGGCTTGTACAACTTCTGTGGCTAATGGGACTGGAATCGATGTAAACAAGGAGATGACATCAAAAGAAATGACATCTTCATCCTTTTCAATTATTTGCGTAGATACGAAATGGGTAAACTCCTTCGAATTTTTAACTGTGTTAGTACTCCTATGTTGAAGAGATTTTAAAACTGTCGCAAGATATTTGGATACTGCATAGGTAGGCGAACCGATACAGCTATTTATCGGTCGCATGGGTATAGTGGTACAGTTCTCGTTAAGTTTGAAGTGATCATCTTTTGGCGTTAATTCGACTTTATGAATTTTAGGGAGACCATAAAATGCCGCTGGTGTAGGATCAGTTGGTCGTAGTTTCCAATATTCGTTTTCAGCGATAAAATTAGCGTTTTTAAGATCTAAGAGTTTGCTTTGTAATGAAGTGGTCGTTTTAGAAATCGGGTTCCTCCTTTTGTCAGTAATCGGTTGATAAGTCTTGTTGTCTTGAAGCATGCATATAATTTGTTCGTGATAATCAGACTTGTTCAGAATGACTGTAGCATTTCCTTTATCAGCTGGTAAAATGAGAATCTCATCGTCCTGCTTGAGGTCTTGTAAGGCTCTTCGTTCTTCTCGTGTAATATTATGGTGGAAGCGATACGTAGACGACTCGAACACATGTTTAAAGCGTGCGGACGTTGACAATTTTCACCACCATTTAAACTCCATAAATCCTGACATACAGTTCACTGTTGAATATCCTGATGTGGTCGAGGACAGACAAAGTATAGCGTTTTTGGATTGCAAGATATCAGCCCAACCAAGGAAAGAATGTCGAAGTAAAAGTATATCGGAAAGCAACGCACACCAACAAGTATTTGGACTTCGACTCTCATAACCCCATACAGCATAAGCAAGCCGTGGTAAGGACGCTTTTACATAGAGCAAGAGAGTCCCTACTAATGAAAAGCTTCAGCAAGAAGAGGTAGAAAAAGTGTCCCAAGATCTTGAGGCTAATGGGTACTCTCGTGGATTTCTCTAGCAAATTAGAAATTCCAGTTTGCAAGTTTTGCAACCCGTCAAAACCCCGGTGGTTTTGCTGTCTTACCCTATGTGAAAGGTATTTCGGGACAAATTAAGCGGGCGCTAAAACGGGCCAACATAAGAACTGCTTTTAAGCCATATCAAACACTTTCTAAAATATTCAAAAAACCAAAGGCCGTATCGGAGATTTTAAAGTACCAGGCATTGTCTACAAAGTTAAGTGCAAAGATTGCCGCTTTACCTATACGTCGGAGAAAGTAAACGTTCATGGGATTCACGAGGAAAAGAGCATAACCCTGGCAGGCGAATTGAACCAATAATGAATCTGCTATTAAACACCACGCTGAGACGACAGGACATGACATTCACCCAAAGTATGCGACCATTCTTGAACGAGGAATAACAAACTATGAGCAACGACTATTTTTAGAGTCGTGGCACTCAACTTTGGACAAAGACACAATCAATGAGAGGAAAGAATTCCCAACGAACTACACGCCTTTGCTGAAATCTCATAGGAACATTAATAGCGTTGACAATGCATAAATGCATCAAGTTTTAACGTCTCATGTAAATATAGTGCTTTAGTCACTGAGGAAGGCTGACAGTCTGCAGCCGAAAATTCTGTACAAAGTTTTTATCTAGATCAGTTTCAAATTATTTTTATATTATTAAATCATATATATATATATATATATATATATATATATATATATATATATATATATATATATATATATATATATTTAACAATTATTCACCGAAGTGGAGGTGAATAGTGCTGGATATTCACCGAGCCGCTTCGGCGAGGTGAATATCCACACTATTCGCCGACACTGAGGTGAATAATTGTTTTAGCATATACCTCATAAATGAAATAACAAGTTTAACATTGTTAACTCATATTTTTCGGTATTTTATACAAGACACGACCGCTAGCAACTTGGACACTTGGCGTACTCGATATTTGTCGACAAAACAGTTTTTTAATACAACTTTTGAATATATTAATGGCTAGAAAATTGTAAAGAAACATACCTGTGGACACTCTTCTACCTAATTTTGTTGACTTTTCTCGTTATTCTACTACATCACCCTTGTTTATCAACAAAATCTCCTGCCTCGGTAAACAAAGCAAAACTGGCCGCCATCTTGTTTTGCCCGCAGGTGAATAGTGCAGGATATCCCGAGCTAGAGGAGCCAATCAGATAGCGCGAAAAGCACTATTCACCTGCGAGGTATATGCTAAAATATATATATATATATATATATATATATATATATATATATATATATATATATATATATATATATATATGATCGCCCATATACAGCGTTTGCATTAACGGTGATCTTTTTTTTTGTTATATTCTAGTCATTCGATCAAAGTAATAAGAAATCCAAATTGAGTGATTACAATGTTAAACCGTCTAGCACCATTCATCTTATCATCTTACTCTATGCAGTTCCAGAGCAGCTAAACCATGTTGTTTTTGATCTATTTTGGGGCTATCCTGCCAAACAAAGCAAGGATTATTTAGATGCATCAGTATTCCTGTATAGCGACTCTACAAAGATAGATGTAGTTGATTATAAGTACAAGACAAGCGAAGCTTGCATCGATGCAGTTTGGCACTCAGGAGATGTTATGGATGAGAGACAGTGCTTGGGTCACCACACAATCAATGTGTCAATTAAATCATTACCACCGACAATCAATAAACTGATATTTACGTTGAGTGCATGGCATTCTCCCAATATTTCAAAATTTGTCAATCCACGACTTGCTTTCTACGAAGTCAATGAAGAAAAAACGCAATTGTGCTCTGATGAAATGGACAGCGTAGCCTACTCCCAAGCTGTTATAATGTGCAGTTTGGTCCTGAATGATGGTCGGTGGGAAGTACTTAGTTTAAAGAACGAAAGCAACGGGAACGCCATGGACTACAGTCCATTGGAAAAAACAATTGAGAATCTTATACACCAGCAATGCACCTAGAATGGGTACATGCAAGTAAATGGTATTGGAAATTATAATTAATCTTGGTGACGCTTTTTTGTATCAATTGTAGGTATACCTTAAATGAATGTTAGTTAAAATTACCACAAAAATTGTACTTGTTCTGAACCTCTTTTTTAACTACGTTTTTTAGTTAAATTAACTACTTTCAAATAACAGTGTATACTAGATAATAAATAGAAATATACATATTAATGCAACAACCCCCTCGCTTCATGCACTTTACGTTTACAGTTTACATGCATATATATATAGACCAGTATTTCTATAAACTAATTAAAATATTCTAATAATATGATGCTATGGCTACAAACCTGAAATTTTTCACGCGTGGAATTTCGCAACTTAAGTCACACATGCACTGTCAACTACTTGGCAGCAGTATATGTGTTATATAATAATCATGTTATTATGCAAAAAGAATAAATTATGCAGTAAATGATTCATATACACTACAGGTAATATTAGTAAAACAATGGAAATACCAATTTTTTAATTGCATGCATGTACTAAATTAACCTTTGTAGTTGAAGGTTAGGGATGAAATGTGAGAACTAGTGGTGTTTTATTATTAAACTCTTTCCAAAGGTTGTTTTAAAGTGTCTGGACGGAAAATACTGGAAGCTTTGTGAATAGCGGTGTCCAATAGATGGGTAGGATAGTCACGCTAGACAAAAAAGCTAGATCTCATTTACAAAGATTTGGTCTCAAAATCTTCGTCGTCACTTCATAGGCGGCGAAGTCGCAGAAATTGAGAGTATGGAATAGATTGTTTAGTGTGGTTTGGATGAGAGGATGAAAATATAGAAGGCAACTGTGTGAGTCGGCCGGCTTATAAGAAACAGAAGTCCAGTGAGCGCATTTCCACTAATCGACACCAAAACATCAAGGAACGACACACAGGTTTCACTGATTTCCCATGTGAATTTGAGTACTGGGCGGAAATCATTAACATAATTAATAAATCATCCTCACGCGTGAATTTAGAGAAATTCACACGTGAGGATGCAGATGCTGTTACTAAACAGTATCTACGTATCTTTTAAAGAAATCAGGAAATGGTCCAGTGTATTGTTCAAAGCAGACTTTTATCTGACAGGTTTGCTGAACATCTTCGTTCCATGAGGAACAATGATGTTGACAAGCCTATCTACATTTCAATAGTGCCAACCATCATATTTCGGACATGAAACTTTGTGCCATCTTACTCATTTCTGGTGGTAATGATAGCCGCAAAAGACAAGAATAGCGTCTCATTTTCAAAATTGGAACCATTCATCCTCATGGACTCAACGAACGTTTTTCGCTCATCCATTTTACAACCACTCCCTTTTTTGCTCATCGACGGTGAGAATAGCAAATGTCTTTCGCATCTCATTGATTTAGTATTGTTATTTTTCTCTGATTGGCTATTTTTTCGCATCTCATTATTAATTTGTTATTATTATTTTTATCTGATTGGCTAATTTTTGATCACACGATTATCTTTCTTATATAAGCTCATCGTTTGTTTACACTCTTTACGTTTCTCTCTGACGAAGGGGCTTTGCTCGAAACGTTAGACTACTATATATATTTCGATATTTATAATTCACTCTGGTAATAAATATTTTCTTAAGGATAATAAAACTGTTATCTGCTAACTCTTGTATAATTAATTGCACATTATTAAAACAAATTAGATTTACTGTCAACCAAATAAAAAATTCTCACTTTGTTAGCATTCATTCAAAGGACATGATTAACACTTTCAGTATAAAAATGCAGAACTGACAGAATGCTGTGAAATGGCAACTAAATTCAAGAGACATTGAAATATTCACGAAAGTTTTATTATTTATTTTGGCTTTAAAATAGTTCATGCAGTCAATGGTCTAGAATGAATGAATGCTTACCTTCTATATTTCAATTTTTCTCTTTCGCTTTTTGTATTTTCAAACAAACTCTGAACTAAAATTTCTCTACGCGAAAGACAAATTTTCAAAGTATAATGTTTCTTGGTTTTAACTTTCATAACTGGGCTGAAGCACTACGAAAGTGCAAATGGAGTTGATGCATACAAACCAGTGAACTCTGATACAAATATATGTCCTCTCACTTAGATTCAGGATTATCCTGAATTGTCATAGGGGTCTTATTTGTCCCACATGCGGGGTGTTAAACTAAAAAGCACTAAAAAGCATATAACAAAAAAAACCCCAGTATAGGTATATATAAAACCCCCAGAAGTATATTAAATTATTTTAGTTTTTACATTGGAATATATTTATCAAGTGCTTTTCAATGGTTCCTTTACTAAATTAATTTGACTTTACTTGTAACATTTTGTTTTCATACACAATTCAGCATACACATAGTTTGAAAAACAGACATTTCATCCCCTGAATTGCAATTAAGAGGTTAGATTAATGGTAGGATTAAGGTTAGGATTAATTAGGTTTAAGTGTAAATGAGCACTGAAAGTATCTAGGGAAATATCTGGCTGGCTGACCGGCAGTGTTCTCACTTTTTAAGGAAATTTCCTTAAAAAAGACCATCACTGTGGGGGGAGGGGTCAGTATTAATAGTATATATTATACAATCTTTTCAAAAGTTCTTTGTGTCTCTCTTTGTTCTAATCCCCTCCCCCGATGAGGACAGGACTATGCAAATAAGTTGTGAGAGCCCTGCTGACCGGGCCCATCAGTGGGTGGAACTTTCTCAGCCCGGATGGTTGGGGTTAGGATGGGGGCTGGGATTTAATTTCTTTAATATTCAGGATTATCCTGAATTCGAAACGATTTCACAATTCAAGATAATCCTGAATTCTAGATGAGAGGATATGCTGAACATAGAAACTTTTTGCTCGATTACTAATTGGTTTTCAAACTCACGTGTATGTATACTACGCGCGAGAACACCGCTGCCAAACGTTTTGCGCATGTGCGACGTCCGAGCGGGAAAACACTGAAATATTTGGACTGGTCCGAGAGTCCGACACAAAAGTTAAAGTTATAAGCATACTACCAAAAAGATAAGGTAGGTAAATAATGCATGGCTTCCTTGTCAATATTGTAACATATTCCAAATTTACCCCTTCGTAATTTTCTTTTCCCTTTTTTTAAAACACAAATGAATAGTTGGGTCTTACTTAGTCATCACTATCTGGTTGTTGTTCCCACTTCTCTTGCAATGTTTACTTAGTGAATTCACGCATGCGCAAACGTTTGGCAGAGGTGTTGCGCGCGAGGCGATATTAGCACTATCGTCACCAAGCTCCGGCTTTCGGCCCGTTGCCTGGGCTCGAGGATGATATTTATTCGAGATACCCACATCACCGAAGTGTTTTTCAGTGGGGTTCTTAAAGAAATTATGTTACAATAAAGTAACAATTTAATGTCAAATAGTACATACAAAGTACAACACAATAACCATATATCAGTAATTATACAAAAAGTGGATATACAGTAGACTCCTTCATCATTTACATAACGCGCCACCCACCACCACTGATGCCGAGCTCATGCAGCCCCCTCAGTTCTTCTAAAATACAAAAGCTATGCAAAATTGCTGAACACGTCACCAATGTCGTCATTGAGTGTGTAAAGGCGGTTTTCCACTAGGCGAAAAATGTCGCGCGAAGCGACATTTTCTTTTGTCTCGCAAGCGGTCGAGTGAAACTAATTAGCCAAGACAAAAGAAATGGGATCGCATAGCTACTATATTTCCCTTTATTTATCTTATTTCGTTGATATGAAGAATGTACATACGAATGTTTGCCGGGACGGACTGACATAAGCTGCTGATTGGTGAAATGCCAAATTTTCAAGAAAATGAATTTGAATTGTCAAATAATACGAGGTATCATTTGCGTAGTAATGAAAACATGTTAAAATTAGGAAAACCAAGAACTAATGCTTTGAAGCGACGCTTTGCTTATAGGGGAGCCAAGCTTTGGAATAATTTACCACATTATCTTAAAGTCAATAATATGTCTACAAATATTTTTAAGAATCGTATTAATAACTTGAATTTTAACTGATTAAATAAATGTAGCTAATTAGTAGTGTACAGTTATTCTAGTAGATTTTATAGATGTTGTAATTTAGATTTTAATATTTTTAAATTTACATTTAGTAGTTTCTATAGTTATATGTGTATGTAATATAGTTTTATTCTTATATATGTAATAGTAATTTAGTTTTGTAAAACATGACGGCCCCTATGAAGATCACTCTTGTAATTAAGGTGAAGGGTTTTATACCGTCGTTAAAGAAGTTTAAATAATAATAATAATAATAATAATAATAATAATAATAATAATAATAATAATAATAATAATAATAATAATAATAATAACGGACGTTTTTGTTCCGTCCCGCCTAACTGGGATCCCGGCTTGAGAGAGACAATTTTTGCCATATAAATACCCTGTCCCACCTAACCGGGACCATATGACAGATACCGTTTCGAGTATTTGTTTTGATTCTTAAGCTGTTTACTCGATTACAAATGAGTGTAAACGGCTAGTATAGCACAGCAGCTCTTTATAAATTATATACGTCAAATTATATTTCTTTCTCTGTTATTCGGTGGTTTTTACAACTTTTTAGCTGCGTTGTGAAACGTCCCGATCGCAATTGTCCCTCCTGAAAACATTCTCATATAAACGCGAGATGACAAACAACCCGTCCCGCTCGCTCAAACCACAGGTTGCATGACACTTTATAGCCGGCGGCTGCGGGTCAAAAACTAGCGTAGAAATGAAGTTTCGCCGGACACATTTAAAGAATAAGATTTCTTTAGTGGAAATGCATTTAAATGCGATGTAGATGTAAAATCAACTAATTGGCCCCGGAGTTAACAACCAGTTTGGTCAAAAGTGGCGGTGGGGGGTGCTAAATAATGACGTCATCTGATGTTGGAAAAAATATAAATTTTGGAAATCTGCAAGTTAAACATTTCTACCAGCGCAAACGAAATATTTTAGACCATTCTCTTAAAGATGTTCTCTCAATAGAAGCTTTACTGGTAGAAAAATAAAGGATTTGAAATGAATCATTTAAAGAGAAAAAAGAGAGGAAAATGCTTAGTCAGCATTTTTCAAAAACTTTGGTGTACGATATTTCCGTAACGAATGACTGAACGTAATCAGTCCAATTGAGTTTTTTTGTCCACTTATATAGATCTATCTAGTACCTTAAATTCAGCACTCAAGCGTGTCCATTAAAGGATCACAGCTTTTCTCTTAAAATGGTAATCGACAAACAGTGGAAATCAAGTTAAAATTTAACGTCCAGTAGAAAAACAAGAAACGTTGCTAATTATTTCGTCTTTTCGGCCACAACTATTTTAATTGCCCAGTTTTTAGGCACCTCAGGTCATTGTACTACAAAATAAGCGTTTAGTTGTTCTTTTGCTTTGATATACTATTGATTGAAGTGGCATTTTGATACTACGCTTAAGTTTTAAGGATCTGGATGATTCATTGAATGCTTAGGAGTGTGGCAAAAAATCTACTTTTTGCTTCCTCTCCAAATTTTCCTCCACATTTTTAAAAGAAATTTGCCTTCTTCTGATGCACACACTGGAGTGCCGAATTAAAGATACTAGTGCTATGTAAATCTTTTAAGCCTTTCTCTAAGAGATGATCTGTTAACAGGAACTTTACTGGTAGAAAATAGAGGATTTGAAATGAACCATTTAGAGATAAAAAAGAGATAAAAAATGCTTAGTCAGCATTTTTCAAAAACTTTGGTGTACGATATTTCCGTAACGAATGACTGAAAGTAATCAGTCCAATTGAGTTTTTTTGACCACTTATATAGCTCTATCTGGCAGAAATGTTTAACTTGCAGATTTCCAAAATTTATATTTTTTCCAACAACAGAGACGTCATTATTTAGCACACCCCCCTTTTGACCAAACTGGTTGTTAACTCCGTGGCCAATTAGTTGATTTGACATCTGCATCGCATTTAAATGCATTTCTACTAAAGAAACCTTATTCTTTAAATGTGTCCAGCAAAACTTAAGAATATCGAGGCACAGCCACCAGCCTATTAAGACTATGTGCACATGGTAATGTTTCCGAGCGTTTTCGCATTGTTTACTGTACGTTCTCAAGGGAATCAAGAACAATCAGCTCATTACTTGAAACATGAATTAGTGCATTAGTAATTAGTGTATGGATGAATAACCGATTGTGTGAAGTAATATTTCAAGTCCTCTGCCCAGTACTTCCCTGGTATTTCAAGTCCCTTCACGTGGTGCAATTCAGCGCTTCTGATTGATTGATTATCTCATGAATTATTGAGTTTGAGAATGATATTTCCACAGAAATAATTTGAAAATATACAGGGGCAGATCTAGGAATTTTGATACCTTAGTCAAAGTTGCTGTGGACCCATATTCCTAGGGGGGTCTGGGGGCATGCTAGCTCCCATGGAAAATTTTTGAAATTTGGATCTCTGAAATGGCATTTCCTGCATTCTGACAGCACATTTGAGCAAAATTTTAAATGTTTTAAAACATGTTTTTAATGGACATTTTATCATTTTCAAGAAACATTTTATCTAAATTGAACTTTGATATTTTCTTGTTGTCTTAGAAACCTTGTGATAGTTTGCAAGTGTGTAAGGCTAAGTTCTCCAGGAATGAGGGTGGGGAAATCCAATAAACAGTAGATCTGATATATGTGGTCACATTCTAATATAAAAAAGTTGGCTGTTTCGCTCTATGTCAAAGTTCATCAGCATGCCTAGGAAACACCAGTTACATTGTTTCAGTCAGTGAATCCAACATGGACAGCCTGACCAACATACAAGTGATGGTCTAGCTGAATTTAACGTTCTGTATAACCCAGAGAAAGCTAGGTGGCTACCTTCCATGGCTGTTGAGCCCCACCTACTCAGAGCTGTCTGGCTTTCAAATGTCTGATACTTGCCTTTTAAACCTCAACCCAGGCAGACAATGTCTGGTTAGGAGTCAGGAGAAGCTTTTGTTAATGACCATAATGGGCATTACATGGACATAGACATAGAGGAGCTCAACTCTCTACATCATCCCAATCATTCTAACCCCCATCCAATATGCCACTACCCATCCCCCTACTAACCATGTTACTATATGAGCTTTCTGGTTTTCAGGCACCAGCAACCCAAGTTCAATTCCTGTCCAGTGCAATTATCAGATAAAAATTTCATAATAGCCACATGTGAGAATAATGTTTACTTGATGTATAACGATAATACATGGAAATTTGTAGAAATGTCATGTAGATATTTATTGCTTAGCTTTTGATCTGTTTCCCCAGGCCCAAACCTTATTATTTTATATATGTTTAAAATTTATATGTTATTACAGTACTTATAATACTGTATGCTATATATTAGACAATTAGCTGACTTGTAATATGAATTGAGGACGAATGTATTACTCTGCATCATAATTATGACATACTAGTGAGTATCTAGAATTGAAACACTATCTAAGTAGTGTTTATAGTACTACATGTACATGAAGCATTTAATAGCATTGGTTTATACCAGTGTGCTCAAGTGCTCAACGCAGATTATGCTAATATGAACAGATATCAACAAAGATGACAACAGACTAACATCGATATTGAATCCATATTGATGAACTACTGTATATACCTATAAGCACAAGCGGCCCAAGTTCAAGGTGTGTGGTAGCCCGCAGTGCGGGTGTTTTAACGGTAATTTGAAAATATATGTGACTTGACATAAACCCGTAAACAAACGAACGAATTTGTCTTAAATATCAACATTATGTGAATAAAATCTACTAACCTTGTCAATATGATGTCTTGTCTCATGTTTTATTCGTCGTCGAGTTGGTTTGCAGCGATTTACAGCGAGTTCTTTTCGACGCCGTTGCTTCCCGTACTTCGGCGACTCTTTAATAGTATTACCATATAAAATTGCAACTTCAGCGACGACACCCCGAACTCAAAGTCAAACATCTCCGCTCAAAATCGTCGCTCGAACATAATTCTTTCACGAGCGCATAGCACGAAGGTTGGGCTTGCCATAGAATACGGTTTGTTGACAACTCGTGGAATTTTCGCCATGTACGAACCCATTACCCTTCTCAAATTCATCAGTTTCAAATGTCCTCAGACCCGTGGCGACGAGTTCGTGTTCTGATTTGAACAAAACACGCCCCTGCCCGGGGTGGGACAGTCAAGTTATGCACATGAATCACCGGGGGGGGGGAATTGCGCGGCTTCATCGCGATTGGCTGCCTGAGACAATAGCCAAGGTTCAAATTTATTCAAAATTTCCCCCTGGTAAATCATGTGCATAACTTGACTGTCCCACCCCGGGCAGGGGCGTGTTTTGTTCAAATTAGAACACGAACTCGTCGCCACGGCTCTGAGGACATTTGAAACTGATGAATTTGAGAAGGGTAATGGGTTCGTACATGGCGAAAATTCCACGAGTTGTCAACAAACCGTATTCTATGGCAAGCCCAACCTTCGTGCTATGCGCTCGTGAAAGAATTATGTTCGAGCGACGATTTTGAGCGGAGATGTTTGACTTTGAGTTCGGGGTGTCGTCGCTGAAGTGCGCAGCCTTTCTATTTTATATGGTAATACTATTAAAGAGTCGCCGAAGTACGGGAAGCAACGGCGTCGAAAAGAACTCGCTGTAAATCGCTGCAAACCAACTCGACGACGAATAAAACATGAGACAAGACATCATATCGACAAGGTTAGTAGATTTTATTCACATAATGTTGATATTTAAGACAAATTCGTTCGTTTGTTTACGGGTTAATTATGTCAAGTCACATATATTTTCAAATTACCGTTAAAACACCCGCACTGCGGGCTACCACACACCTTGAACTTGGGCCGCCTGTGCTATAAGCTTACCTTAGAGCGACATATGGCTTACTCTAGCTTGTCTGCAATCGCAAAATGAATATAAGAGCCCAGCTCAAAATTTTAAGACGCAATACCTTCATGTGTTGGGTCTTCTAGTTTCCATCCTTGTATAAGGATTTTACACTAAACTTCGCATGAAGCTTCCGATTCGAGAGGATAGCACAAGCTTGGATTTTTGAAGACAAGGAGAAGGAGAGCCTGCACCACTGATCTATATAAGAGACTGGATAGAGCATCTATTATATGAGCGCCTCCAGAAATTGAAGCCGGATGTTACGCCCTAATTTGTAAGCGACGCCATATTGGATGGCCCCACCATGAGGAGTGAGTTGCTATATTTTACTGTTGTGAATTCGTTGTTTTCGCATATAATCACGAAATAGACGAACAACACAAATCCATTTTGGTATTTCAAGCAAGGGGGCACATCATGGAACTATTGAGGACCTAAGAACGTGAAGGGAACCTGAATCGTAAGTAAATAAGTTGATATTTTGACGAAATTTCGAAGGGGACATTTTACTAAGGAAACGGGAAACCCAACATTGCAAACGGCCGGTGGTTAATAAACTGATTTGTAGGATACAAATGTGTGGTTATACTGTAATTGTGGAATGTTCACAATCGAGTAGATCATTTTAAAAAGCCGAAGGACGTGTAAAATTATGGCACAGAAGAAGGCTTGTAGAGTTGTGAGTAGATTTCGACAAGCAGCATATTATTTTCTTTGACAACATATAGGAGCATGTTAATACTCTAAGTTTGTAATATTTATCTTTGGTGTCTTCCATAGAAGTAACTGTAGCATGCATTAATATTTTATAACAAGAACGAGCCAGTTTGTTTTAAGATACTCCATGCTCAATGTCCAAGTCATCTATAACGTGTTAAGTTGTCAACATTGTTTCTTAACAGCTGAGCTATTTTACTCGGTCTCCCTGTCATTTTGACTGAAAAAATTGTTGTAAGTATCTGTAAAATTGAATGTGATATTTGTATGTTATGTTGTAGGTAGTTTAAAATGAAACAACAATGAAGAAAGAACTTAAAGGTGAAGCAACATGACAACTTAATACAGAATATAATTGAACTGTTATTTATAGTTTTCAAACTTTGTCAGTGATTTAATTAAAGAAAATTTTTTACAATTCATGAGTGTGTTTTGTCTTGTGTAGTTTGATTCTGTATAAATGTACTATATAATGATAAATTTTAAAAATTTAATCTGTCCTGGCTTCTGTATGTTATGAAAATTGTGGCAGTACTAATACTGTAGGGGCCTACTATCAGTGTGTACTACTGATCAACAAGGTCAGTGTTTGATGTTATAAAGTCTAAACAAATCAAGCTAATATATATGTTAAACTTCACAATGATGAGGCGGATAACATTTGCAAACTGGCTAAAAAAGGCATCTTGGCAAAGGTATGGTCACAAAACTAATTATATTGTAAAATTAATACAAGATTTTTAGTTGTAGGCCCAATTGCCCAAATTAGATAACCCTATCTCATAGAAAATAATAAACTTATTCTGATTAATCCTCTGAATGCCAGGATAACTTATTTGAATCATTACCCCGAGTTTCTGTGAATGAAAATATATTGTTTAACTAGGCACATCCACTGATCTATACAGTGGGCAAAAGAAGCTTTATAACATAACAGCATTCTTACATTAATTGTTTGATTCTGGTCATTTGGCTTATAATAAATTGATACCACAGCAGTTGTTCGTAGTGTAGCTTGCTCAGTTGATCAAATCCCGAATTCATTCGGTCCTTCAGCAGTATTTCCACATTCTGGGTAAAATTCTGAATGAGAACGGCCTGGGAGTTCGCTCAATCGAACTCGCAAATTCCGTTTCCCCCCACATTTTGGGGCTAAACAACTACATTTTTTCTCTCCAAATGCTTCACGTGTCCTTTCCTCCTCGTGATAAAAAATTTTGTCCGAACCTGAAGGAGAAAAATGCCTTAATATACGAAAACTATAATTGTGCAACAGTAAAATATAGCGAAAGTGGGGCCATCCAACATGGCGGCTGTTGCCGAATTCCGACCACTTCCGACTTCAATTTCAGACAACGGATGCTCTATCCAGTCTCTTATATAGATCAGTGGCCTGCACGCGTAGTATTGTTTTTTGAGTAGTAGCGTTCCAAATTGGGACGCGGCTTACTGATTGGATGAGATGCTGATTGTTGACGTAATTTGTAATTAATATTAAGTGCATTTGTGTCTGAAAGATACATCCATCAGGTAAATATTTTTAATATCTTTTACCATTTATCAAGCTAGGGTTGTACGAACTGTAATCATATTATTAGGATAGACCCAGATCGATAGACCCGAATCATTTTGAAACGAAATACTGACGTTTCGAGGAGTTCTTCATCATTAGTGTGAAAGCACATCGTCGTCTCATGGATAAATCAATTAATTGAGAATTTGGTATCAAAGGACAACTTCCTACGATTGAGAAAATATTATTTCTATAAAACTAACGATCAGGTTCGAAACACCATATTCGCCTGCAATACACACAGCTTTTTGTAGCAAACCGATAGCATTATTAAATCTTGCATGCCTATAAACCGATTTGTTGTTATAAAGCTTGCGGGTACCACAGAATATTTTTTGTATTCCAACTTAATTATTATTTATATGACCGAAGTTCCTACGGCCAGGCAAAGTTGAAGTCTGAAAGACTCCGGCTCCTTCTTTTCAGTTCTTCCGCTTGATATGTGAAAATAGAGATAGGAAAAAGTCAGACAGGGCGTACCGAAGTGGCACGGCGGCTATACGGCGGCATATCATTATCTTGTCATTTGTGGAACAAGATGACTTAGTAATTTCAGAACTACATATCGTTGAAATATATTGTGCACGTATGCTGTTATATGTTGAATGAGCTTTCGTTTGATGTAGAGTTCAAGATTCTGCGTTTTATGAAACTTGTTATACTGTCCAAAATGTGCGAACCACTGTTCCAAATAAGATTTCATTAGCGTATTCGTCTGGCGAGGAAGTAAAACCGTTTTCTTTGTTTACATTGCGTGTCTGGTTTGTGATTGGTCACTTTTGACAACCCGTTAGAAGGGGCGGCATTCAAATTTGATAGCTATGCGTGCAGGCTCTATTTCACCTCCCGCTCCCAAGAGCCGGCTCGCAGGCTATCGAAAGCCTTGAAGGGTTTCAAATTTTACCTGGCGACTGAAATTTGTCAAGAACCAAACGTCTGGAACCAAACAGCAGTTGAACGGCAAGTATTTGGCGGCTTATGTTGGTTTCGAAAGGGAAAGCGGTGAGTACTGAAGTGGCGTGTTGCCCGAGGTAGTAATTTCAGAACTACATATCGTTGAAGTATACGGTGTACGTATGTTGTTACGTGTTGAATGAGCTTTCATTTGATGTATCGTTCAAAATTCTGCGTTTTATTAAACTTGTTAAAATGTCCAAAATGTGCGAACCACTGTTTGAAATATAAATATTACAAATAAACAGGAAATTGACTTCTCACAAGTGTTACAGAAATTTAGATTTCTTTTGAAATATTTAACGCACAACATTGCGATATATATCATACAGAAGCTATTGAAAAATTCCATTTGGGGTAGAAATTTCAAGCTTCTAGTTAAACGGAAATATTTAAAAAATGGAAAAACGTCTGTTGTTTTGGTTCATCGCGTCGATTTCCTGTATATTTGTAATGAAATAATATTTGGAACATTGGTTCGCACATTTTTGACATTTTAACAAGTTTCATAAAACGCAGAATCTTGAACTCTACATCAAATGAAAGCTCATTCAACATATAACAACATACGTACACAATATATTTCAACGATGCGTAGTTCTGAAATTACTAGTCATCTTGTTCCACAAATGACAAGATAATTATATGCCGTATTACCCGCCGTGCCACTTCGGCTACGACAAGTTTGCTACTCACCGCTTTCTCTCTTGCAACCATTCAAAAGCCGTCGATTACTTGCGGTTTAAAAGGCTGTTTAGTTCTTGACAAGTTTATTCGCTGGTATTAAAATAAGCCATTTCCCATAACCAGTGGGAAGAACACACAGGGTGTCTTTTCGTTCGACAACAATCGTCTTCAGGCTTTGAACTGCTTTTCTTTGGTGCGTAATCCATCTCTATTTGTTTCTCGCAGTGCATACTTCAATGCAGCATTAAATAAATCAACGTTTTTCGAGGCCAAAACAAATAAATCTAAGATACCGACAACATCGAATAGTCTTGAAAACCGCAGTAAATGTAAATATTTCTTTGAAGAATCGCTTCGTAATCTCACGCATGCTTAGTTGCGACGGAAGCTAAATTTTGGCCAATCTCGTCCCCAGAACCTGCGGTCCTTTTGCACAGCGGCAAGGAGCCATCGGCTCTGGCCGGAACGAGGTAAAGTCGAATTTTGATTGGCTGAAAAATCCGATGGCTCGCATTTTGAAAGTCCGCGTTTTTCCGACTCACGGACTCGTTCCGGCCAGAGCCGATGGCTCTTTATCGCTGGACAAAAGGACCGCAGGCTCTGGGGACGAGATTGAATTTTGGCAAGAGACGATGGATTATCCCAGAGCTTTCGGTCGGCGGGCGCGGCCCGCGTGAGAAGGCTCTGGGAACGAGATTGGCATATTCCAAATTTTTTTCGTTGGCATCGACATCATGTTTCACATGTGTTTCACACATATAGCAATCTGAGCCCACTGTATCAGTGATACTTCATTTTAATAGAGTACTTTATCTTGTCTAAATCAAACGCATACGTAAAGACGTAGGGGCTGGCTAAGGCTAGTGGAGTATGATCACTGAGTATGATCTAATGATCAAGTAAATTTAAAAAAATACGATTAACATTGAAATCAGCTTTCTAACCGAAACTGTTTGCTCTGGAAAAATCCCAAGAAAAATCCCAAGGTTGAGTCCCTGAGAAAAAAATCCCAAAAAAATCCCAACTCCTTCAAAAAATCCCAAGATCTTGGGATAAAATCCCAAGGTTGGCAACACTGCTCCTCAGTCCTCAGTCAAAGCGTTAGCCCTGACTCGTGCCCAGTCGTCTCGGAGATTTGAGGTTTTTAGGTTTGCGGTGCCTGATTTTGATCATTCCCATAATGCACCGTGACGAAATTTACTAACCTCATATTTCCCGTTGCGCCTGCAAATTCCCCCCTATTAATTTAGGCAGGCAATACAAAGACGACTGGGTACGAGTCAGGCGTTAGCCCGCGTCAGCTCGACCTCACATCCAAAATTAACTCGCCTAGAATTAGGGATAATCCTTAATTTTATATGAAACTCATCCCCCATACCCCAACCCCTAACCACAACCCCCCTGTAACCATAAACCTAACCAAAAACCCCCGGTAGCCCTAAACCTAACCAAAAACCTCCGGACCCTAAGCCTAGTCACAACCCTCCGGAAAAACGACCCACCTCTCAAACCCCGACCACATCTGTGTTCATGCTGCAAGATCCGGCGGCGTAGTAAACAAAAAGCCTGGGTACGAGGCTGCTGCAAGATGGCAGCTTCATGCGACGGATTGCGGCCAAGATTTATTTTCTAGCCAATCAAAATCTAGCCAGCGTTAAAAAAATTTACTTCCGACGTAATTGCATTTACTTCCGACGTTATTCCATTTGGCTTTGACCAATCAGCGCTCATGATTCCAACTTATTTCGGCAATTTTGACGTGGATAAGCGTGCCGGTCGGTGACCACTTCCCGCGATCTTATACGGGGGCCGATAGCACAGTCTTCACAGAATAACTTACGCGGCATCTGACGAGGGCTCTAGAAATTATGAAATTATTCTCCAGCAAAGAATAAACCGTATCTTGCCAAATACGTTAAAAATTGGAAAATCAGAAGAAACCCTTAAATTTTCGCATCTCAGATTTTTTACATAAACAAACAAAGTGACTTTTCAATTTAAATTCTATTTTGTATAAATTTGCTTCTCATAAACAAAATTTGCTTCTCATAAACAAAATGTTCTCATAGTTTGGTCCGTCGTCCACATTTAAACGACGAAAACAGTAGAAGGAATTGAAAAAGGTAAACGACGTTCTCTGATCTGAAAAAAATTTATTTTCGAGCTTTCGACCACCAGTCTGTGGCCTTCGACGGGAAGAAGGAGAATAAAAAAGAAAGTGTGTTTATAATATTTACATGTGGTTATGAATAAATTAAAAGTGACAGCTAATTGTGTACGTGGTATATCGGTATGTGATATATAAACTATTTGCGGTATCGCTTGTTCGTTAGGATAGAGTATTGGCCCGGTAGTAGCTTCGCGTTGTTGTCTGCGTTTTCAGTAATAGCGGTATGCCAAGACTCAAGTGATTTTCTGATTCGGTAATTCCCTTTGTCAATTACGTGTCCGTTCTCAAAATCTATTGCGTGTCCTTGTTTCCATGAGTGGTTAGCGATGTTCGATCCTTGTGTGTAGTTTTTAACGTTTCTGACGTGTTCCTTCTTCCTCGTTTCAAACGATCGTCCTGTTTCTCCAATATAATTCCAAGAACATTGCTTGCATGGTATCTTGTATACTACGTCGTCAATTTGTTGTTCCACGGGGATCCTGTATTTCGGTGATGGAAATTGTTGTTGTAAAGTTTGTAAAGGTTTGGTGGTAACGTGGATGTCATGTTTACGTAAAGTTCGTTGTAGTTTTTCGGTTAGTCCTTTAAAATATGGAAGGACAGCATAACTCACTGTGTGGACTAGATGACTCGACATGTCTGAAGAACATCCCGACTAACTCTTCTGGTGATGGTGTCATGACAGTAGAGGTGACAGTGTTTCTGACTGTTGAAGTAAATTTGCTGGGATAGCCATTGGATTTAAGCGCGCTGTTTATGTGATCGAGTTCTTGATTTTTCCCTTCTTCTGTGTTTGGTAGTGTTATTGCTCTGTGAATCAGTGTTCGTGCAGTGCTTGTTTTGTGTTGCTTGTCGTGGTGGGAATTAAAATCTAAGTATCGGTCGGTGTGGGTCGGTTTTCTGTAGATGTCAATTAAAATTTTACCGTTTTGTCTGGAGGTCAGTGTGTCAAGAAATGCTAGTGTTCCGTTGATTTCGTGTTCAATAGTGAAGGATATGTTTGTGTCAATGGAGTTGAGGGTATTGTGAAAGTCTGAAACAGCGTTTGTTTTGATGATGCAGTATCCGTCGTCAACGTATCGTTTCCACACTTTCGGTTTTACTGTGGCAGTTTGGATGGCCTGTTCTTCAATTTCCTCCATGCATAAATTGGCTACTACTGCGCTAACTGGGCTTCCCATTGCGCATCCTCGTGTCTGCTTGTATGTGTCGCCATCATAGATGAAATAGTTATTAGAGAGGACAAAGTCTAAGAGGGAGATGATGTCGTCAATGTCAAGGTTTGTTCGTGATGGCTAATTTTCGGCGGATGTAGCTGCATGCTTTCTTTACTGGAATAGCTGTAAAGAGGGAGACCACATCAAAAGAAACCATTGTTTCATCATCTTCGATCGGTATACCTGTTATTTCTTTCGCGAATTGTTTAGAGTTTTTTACAGAAAAACCGTTGTGATTCTGGAGTGGCGAGAGTAGGTCAGTCAAGTATTTAGAAGCGTTGTAGAGTGCGGACCCAATGCATGTGACGATAGGGCGGAGTGGATTTCCCGGTTTGTGATGTTTCACTGAACCTCGGATTGATGGCGGTAAGCCGTCGGTTGAGCGTAGTCTACGGTACGTTCTTTCGTCTAGTTTTTCTTGTTTTTTCAGTTGGAGGAGTTTTGCGTTTAGTTCTCGTTCGATTTTCAGAAAAGGCTTTTTGTTTACTTTTTCGTATGTGTTTTTATCTTCTAACATGGATCGCAGCTTCTGGTCATAGTCGGGTTTATCCATCACAACGAAACAGTTCCCTTTGTCTGCTTTCATGACTACTCTGGTGGAATCTTTCTTCAGGTTGCATAGGGCTCTCCTTTCTTCTTTGGTTGTGTTCTTGTGTGCTGGGAGTTGTGCTTTGTCTAGTATGGATGCGGTGGTGGTGATCGCGCTTCATCCATATTTCAACGTATTCGCCAAGAGGCTGGGCAGAATGCCTTCAAGTTAGCAAGACATATAAAATAGAACACCTACAAACTAGAAGCTCATCACCGACACCTACATTTCACCTACCAAGCTCTCCAAAATGATTGGCCTCCGAAAGGACGTCAACCTATCTTCCGAAACATTATGGAAAGGGCAAGCAAGCATTGCATGAAAGCCAGATAGCGATGTGCCAAGACCAGATCAAAGAAGCAACGAACATTGTCAAGAACAACAAACAACAACTTTCTCATCTAGTCAACAATGATACATACATCAGCTTTTCACGTTTCATAAATGATAGAGCCCGGCCCGTCCAAAATAACATCACCGGCAGACATACAACAAAACTACAAAACTTAAGGAAGGAACACGGCAATCCCACCATCATCAACAGAAACAACTGGGTTGTTAACATATCATCCAAGCCACTCACTCTTGCCGAGCGCCAACTTCTCGAGAAAGGGCCGAAATTCGCCACAATACCAACAACAATACCCTACAAAAACATCGTCGCCGAGATTGAAGCCGCCATCACGCACCTCCCTGATGAATCGAAAGACGCCATACGCACCACCACCGCATCCATACTAGACAAAGCACAACTCCCAGCACACAAGAACACAACCAAAGAAGAAAGGAGAGCCTTATGCAACCTGAAGAAAGATTCCACCAGAGTAGTCATGAAAGCAGACAAAGGGAACTGTTTCGTTGTGATGGATAAACCCGACTATGACCAGAAGCTGCGATCCATGTTAGAAGATAAAAACACATACGAAAAAGTAAACAAAAAGCCTTTTCTGAAAATCGAACGAGAACTAAACGCAAAACTCCTCCAACTGAAAAAACAAGAAAAACTAGACGAAAGAACGTACCGTAGACTACGCTCAACCGACGGCTTACCGCCATCAATCCGAGGTTCTGTGAAACATCACAAACCGGGAAATCCACTCCGCCCTATCGTCACATGCATTGGGTCCGCACTCTACAACGCTTCTAAATACTTGACTGACCTACTCTCGCCACTCCAGAATCACAACGGTTTTTCTGTAAAAAACTCTAAACAATTCGCGAAAAAAATAACAGGTATACCGATCGAAGATGATGAAACAATGGTTTCTTTTGATGTGGTCTCCCTCTTTACAGCTACTCCAGTAAAGAAAGCATGCAGCTACATCCGCCGAAAATTAGAGAAAGACGACTCTCTACCATCACGAACAAACCTTGACATTGACGACATCATCTCCCTCTTAGACTTTGTCCTCTCTAATAACTATTTCATCTATGATGGCGACACATACAAGCAGACACAAGGATGCGCAATGGGAAGCCCAGTTATAGCGCAGTAGTAGCCAACTTATGCATGGAGGAAATTGAAGAGCAGGCCATCCAAACTGGCACAGTAAAACCGAAAGTGTGGAAACGATACGTTGACGACGGATACTGCATCATCAAAACAAACGCTGTTTCAGACTTTCACAATGCCCTCAACTCCATTGACACAAACATATCCTTCACTATTGAACACGAAATCAACGGAACACTAGCATTTCTTGACACACTGACCTCCAGACAAAACGGTAAAATTTTAATTGACATCTACAGAAAACCGACCCACACCGACCGATACTTAGATTTTAATTCCCACCACGACAAGCAACACAAAACAAGCACTGCACGAACACTGATTCACAGAGCAATAACACTACCAAACACAGAAGAAGGGAAAAATCAAGAACTCGATCACATAAACAGCGCGCTTAAATCCAATGGCTATCCCAGCAAATTTACTTCAACAGTCAGAAACACTGTCACCTCTACTGTCATGATACCATCACCAGAAGAGTTAGTCGGGATGTTCTTCAGACATGTCGAGTCATCTAGTCCACACAGTTATGCTGTCCTTCCATATATTAAAGGACTAACCGAAAAACTACAACGAACTTTACGTAAACATGACATCCACGTTACCACCAAACCTTTACAAACTTTACAACAACAATTTCCATCACCGAAATACAGGATCCCGTGGAACAACAAATTGACGACGTAGTATACAAGATACCATGCAAGCAATGTTCTTGGAATTATATTGGAGAAACAGGACGATCGTTTGAAACGAGGAAGAAGGAACACATCAGAAACGTTAAAAACTACACACAAGGATCGAACATCGCTAACCACTCATGGAAACAAGGACACGCAATAGATTTTGAGAACGGACACGTAATTGACAAAGGGAATTACCGAATCAGAAAATCACTTGAGTCTTGGCATACCGCTATTACTGAAAACGCAGACAACAACGCGAAGCTACTACCGGGCCAATACTCTATCCTAACGAACAAGCGATACCGCAAATAGTTTATATATCACATACCGATATACCACGTACACAATTAGCTGTCACTTTTAATTTATTCATAACCACATGTAAATATTATAAACACACTTTCTTTTTTATTCTCCTTCTTCCCGTCGAAGGCCACAGACTGGTGGTCGAAAGCTCGAAAATAAAATTTTTTCAGATCAGAGAACGCCGTTTACCTTTTTCAGTTATGCCTTTACCTGATCGCGCTTCATCCATATTTCAAAGTAGAAGAAATGTATAGACTATTCTTGAAATATATCATTACTAAATTTTAATGTGGTGAAACAATACGAAATGTTTGGATAAGAATATGGTTAAAATCTCAAAGGATAAAGGTTGTGCACCAATATGGCCGCTAATTGATTGTTTCTGTGCACCAATGTGGCCGCCGTGACGTCAGATGAAAACCAAGAATTGAAAAGTACAGTTACATTATGTAACGCAACGACAAACATCGGTTTTGTACTTTGTAGGACATGAAGACGACTAAGTTCTACAAAATACAATCGTGTTCAAACATTTATCCCCGAGCCCGGAGCCCGATGTTAATCTCGACACGCGAGCCCGATGGGTGTTAATCTCGAGCCCGGAGCCCGATGGGTGTTAATCTCGACACGCGTGGAGTCATTTTACACGCGTGGACAAACGTGATATGCGAACAAATTTCCGTGATCTGAATATTTATTTATTTATTTATTTATTTGTTTATATGTGTGGACGGACCATGCGCGGTTAAGATTGTGGGGCACTGGGGACAATATAGTTCTTGGAAAAAAGATTTGAATTATTAAACAAATAAATATTAAAAGACTTGAGAAAGAAATTTTTGAGAAACGTATATCATTTTTGAAAGAACAGAAACAAATCAACGTCTACGTATCAAGGCAAAACAACGTCTTGAGTAGAAGGAAACCCGTCAAATTAAAACTCGAAAGGAGGAGAAAGCAAGATTGAAACTTGAAAACCGACGAAGAAAAAGGCCGGCGAAACGGTTTTAGTTTACGGTAAAAATATAGAGCAGCCGCTCTCATGCAGTATTATCACGAACATTTAGTAGGAAAACTGTTCGAGTTTCCCACTTTCCTTATGTATATCCTATCACTGTTAATTTTGTTTTCTCTTTTGTGTGTCCTTAAAGTATTTTAAACTTATCCATTGCATGTTAGTTTGCTTGCCTGTTGTATTTTTTTTATCTGTGGCTGCCGTCTTAATATCTTTTTTCAAATAGTTTTCTTATTGTAAAACCACTTGTGACTAACGTAGCTTGTCCATAATTTGGCATAAAAATCTGAAATGGCGCAATTTTTCTTCTGTAAAACGTACAAATGCTGTTGAAATATTTATTAACATGTAGGTCAAAACAATTTCAGTACTTTGAAATGTCATCAATGAATATTGCCGTGGCATGCTGTAGTGATGGTTTTTTGTAAACATGGACTAAATAAAGATGTGTACAATATAACCCTAATAGTTTGACAAAACATTTCTGCCTCTCTCGGTAGTCTGGCAGTAACATGGTTGAGTTCAAACCCTGGAAACAACGTGCAATTTTCTTCATCTCAATATTTTTCAAGAAATATCATCCTTAAACTTTTCTTTGTTCCTCGTTACCTTTTTCTTAAAAAAATAGAGTTATTAAAACTGTAGTTTTTTTTATTTCAAATATTCTACTATGGCTCCTGCGCATAATATATACTCTTATACGTTAGACGTCATTCAGGTAAACATGGACGCATAGGCATAGAGTTTTGTATTTGTCCAGGGGGCTGAAGTGCTGAACATGGCCTTGTTCAGAATTTTCGCGTGTTTGGAAGGGTGGGGGGGGGGGGGGGGGGGCGTTTAGAAAAAGGGAGCATGCCCCCCGGAAATTTTTGAAATTGAGAGTCTTGGAAATGCCATTTCCTGTATATGGGTGCTTTTGGCTGACAGGAATGAGGCTCTAACAGTTACTTTAGCCTAACGAGCAACCTATGATTTATCAATGGTGATTGATGAGTCAGTTGCTGCAAAATTTCTGGGGGCTCAGCCCCCCATTAAGATTTGACCTGCTAACGTCAAATTTAGAATTGGGTAAAAGTTATAAGGCCGCGATGTGTCATATGTTCTACAACACTCAGCTTACAGTAATTTCCAACTCACTTTTCACCAAAATCTTCAGAAGTTCGTTCCGAAGTTCGCAGTTCGTTTTGAACTACGCATTTTTGATTGGTTGCTTGGTTCCTAGCAGCCAATCAAATGCGAAGTTCAAAATGAACTTTCAACATCCTAACTTGCAAACTTCGGAACAAACTTGTGAAGATATGATTTGGGTGAAAAGTGAGTTGCAAAAGACTGTAAATAAAGGAACTGGAGGCCTAATCATCCCAGCTTACTTGCAGCCAGTGGCACATCAAAGGCGCCACAGGCAGCCCCCATATGCGACGACACAGTTTAGACCACTGACCACAGCTAAGATGTTAGGTGTTGATTTTATGGAAGGAGGAAAACTGGAGAACCCGGCAAAAAACCCTCGAAGCACAGGGGAGATCAACTACAACTCTACTCACATTAGTTCTAAGCTCGACAATGGAATCATTCCCAAGCAGTCACCCATGCACTAACACCGTCACCATCGGGCTTAACTTTTGATGAGAGGCAGCGCGCTAACAGCGCAAGCCACCCGTACTCCCTAAATAATAGAGCCGTTTCAGAAGTCTGATAAGAGAGGAATGATACGTGTTATCATTTAACCAATTAAGTAAATGGTTTTAAAACCTATAGGAGCTAGCTAGTACTACCAGTACTGTGTTTGTGGAAGTTATTATATACTAGCTTGTCTATACTGGACTCTGAGACTGGCGGAGGTCAGAGGCGTAGGAACGGATTCAAAGTTGGGGGGGTGGGTGATCGGGGGGCTAAAGTCGACATGCAGCTAATCAGTGACCGCATTTTCAGCGGGGTTCGGGGGTGCTCTCCGGGAAAATTTTGAAATCTAGAACATCGGAAACACAATTTGCAGCAATTTGTGGAAACTTTTTCATCTAATTCCACAGCAAGGATAGTTCAAATTTTAACATAAAAACGAAGAAATTATTAAACCAATCTGGGAACCAATCTAACCATTCTCGTCCGGCAGGATGGCTAACACTTCAGGCTATTCACGCAATCACGCTATACACCCGTTTGTGAAATCTCGTGTTGTCGTGTAGATGAACCCCGTAGGTAGATTACCGTAAGTAGCTGCTCTCCTAGCCTCTGTATAGTTGCACTAATGCAATCATTAAATTTAGCAACGCTTGTCCTGACTTTTTTTTTGGTGGTGGTGGTGGTGGTGGTGGTGGTGGTGGTGGTGGTGGCTCAGCCCCCCATTTAAAATTTTTTGGGGGCTCAAGCCCCCCCCCCCCCCCAGCCCTCCTGCTTCCTACTCTGACGGAGGTTGCAACCGACGGTACGGCGAAAAGTAATTCTGCCCAACAGCAGTCGAAAAACCTTATAACATGCAAACAACGTACAGATGAATGCCATTTTGGTTTTCACTGTCCAACAGCAAACTGAGACAGTCGACTATAGTCCAAGATTACAAGTACATGTAAAATGAGTTACACATGTATAAACGTGGGCTCTGGGAACGAGAATGGAGATATTACATGTTAAAACATTAACATTACTAGTACTAAATTAAAGGTACAATTTAAGACTTCGGAAGAGAGTTCTCCTCGTAAATTTTATAATTTTATAGTCTGCCTTACAGTTTTGCGAATCGCGAAGTTTCTTTGTTAAAGATGATCTACAGTGGACTGCGCATGGTCACGTTTTTTTAAACATAATATCAGTTTATGTTGTTGTTGTTTTTTTTTTATATTTTCACAAAAGCTAACACGAAGTATACCGCGGCTCACTTCTTTGTTCTCCTTTCTTTACAAACGCTCGCGCAGAGTTAATATATTTCCGCTTACTTTTTCTTACTTTTGAGTAGCCGTTACTTTTGCAGGGTAGCTACTTTTGCAGGGTCGCTACGTTGGAAACTCTATGGTATGTATAAAACATTAGAAACAAGAGCAGAAAATGAATAATGTAGTAATGTGCGTCACGTCATACAGTATATTGCAACCATGATTGCAACCCAATATAAGAGCAGGGCTATGATTGCATGGGGTCAATGATGTAAAAATTTTAGATTTCGACTGCATGCCGGTTTAGATGCAGCAATGTAAGATTATTTTATTGCTCGTCAGGAAAACGACATTCCATCGATCGACGACCAAGAAATCTGTTTACCGTAATTATTCGAATAAACGCCGCGGCGTTTATTAAATTTTTGGCGCTTCAGGTGCGGCGTTTATTCGAGGGCGGCGTTTATTCGAGGGCTGCGTTTATTGCAAATTTTGTAACAACAACTGTGAATTTATTAAAAAACTAAGAATAAAATTCATATGTCTTTTAAATATATATAAATATATATGAAAATTGAACTGTTCACTGTCTTATATAATGACTAAGTTTCATTCTATTTCAATGTCACTGTCTCCTTCGTGGTCCGAGTCTAACAGCTGAATAGTAGGGCATGCCTCTTCAACATCGGAAGACGTGTATTCTTCAGTGTCGAAAGGATTCGTTTCTGGCTCGTCGAGAATATCCAGTTGTGATTTCAGGACGGCTTGTCCAGTGTTGCACGGCTGTCCCTCCTTGAAACAGTGAATCGCATCATCTTCTGAGCCGTCAACTGGAAGGTTCAATGCATAAGTACCGAATAAACGCCGCGGCGTTTATTAAATTTTTGGCGCTTCAGGTGCGGCGTTTATTCGAGGGCGGCGTTTAATAATATTTTTGCTTGTCCCTGCGGCGTTTATTCGAGGGCGGCGTTTATTCGAGGGAGGCGTTTATTCGAATAATTACGGTATGGCTTTAATTTCAAACTAAATGTCATGAAGTACTTAGTTGTAACAGTTTGTTTACAAGCTAAATTGTCGTGGGCGCATGTTATCTTCGACGTTGATCGTGGAAGCCTTGAAAGGAGCAGCTGTTGTCAATTTGACTTTCGTATTCCGTATTTTTACCGTGTCACATCAGAAAAGATCAGGAAATTACATCGTAGTGCTGAAGTCTCTGATTTGTGGTAAGAAATAGTACAGTTTTTTGCTAATTTCGAGTTCTGATAATCTTACAAATTTATTTGATAATATATCTTTCATTATCATTCTATAATATATAAATACGAAGTAATACGATCTCACTGTGAGTGTCTGCTTTAAAGACCTTTGTATGATGAAGTCGACAATTTCGTTCTGAATTTAAAAAAATATATTTAGCAAAAGATTTTTAGCAAAAGTTCACATATTAAAATACTATTATTCCACATTTTATGGATTGAGTCTTTTCAGTTTGTCTAGTGAAAATTACACTATATAATACTGTAATTAATTGAAGCTAGTATAGTGATCTGAAGCCGATATTTTGATCAGTTTAAGTCAAGTTTAACTGCTTTCTATCCTCGTACTAAGTACTACTACTGTCGTACAACACTGTTAATGTTACGAATAATTAACAAGTCTAGTTTGGAGTATTGCAGGCTGAAGGGATGGTGGATTTGGGTTAGTTGAACCGATACCATGAAAGGTCCCATTCAGGCACTGCATGTCACCTGTACAATGTACAGGGAGGATTACCTTGATTCTTGGGAATATAGCCATAAACCAGCATCTGTGATGACTCTAAACCACGAAACAAACTGAGGTTCTGAAGTGTTAGGACACTTGCTAGGTCAGGGAAGTACGGAGCTGGCAACAAACTATTTATAAATAGACAGTAGACTACAACAATGAAGCTGACAACACAGTTAGGGTGGGATTGGGAGGGGCTTGTTTAGAACTAGAACTGAGATGAAATTCTGAACGATAGCAAGGTGCTAGAGATAAGAGCCCTGAGCCAGCTGTGAAGACCCATATATAGAATAGAGTAGAATAGAATAGAATAGAATCCCTGGTAGAAATCCTAAACAGGATCCTATAGGATCCTACAGGATCCTGTAGGATCCTGTCAGGATCCTAAATATAACAGGATCCTAACCAGGATCCTGACAGGATCCTGAACTTAGCAGGATCCTAACCAGGATCCTGACAGCATCCTGAACTTTACAGGATCCTAATCAAGATCCTGACAGGATCCTAAACTTAGCAGGATCCTACCTGACAGCATCCTGAACAGTGTTACTAGAGGAAGAAACTAGAGTAAACTAAATTAGCTTTATTTATACTGAATAGCCTTAGCAGTCATATTTAAGCTGTTCTCTCTGGAAGTCAAGTATTAAGGAGTATCTCTTATTGGTTCAGTGTTACTACAGGAGGAAGCTATGCAGGATCCTAATCAGTATCCTGACAGGATCCTAAACTTAACATGATCCTAACCAGGATCCTGACAGGATTCTAAGCTTTACAGAAGCCTATAATCAGAATCTTGGTTAGGGAACTCAGAATCTTTGTTAGGGAACATCCTGAAATCAATACGAAGATCTTTTTATGAAGGATACCATTATTTAAAACTAGACATTCTAGGATCCTGAGTAGGATCCTACCAAGAAAACCTAGGATCCTGAGTAGTATCCTGCCAGGAAAATCTAGGATCCTGAATAGGATCCTACTAGGAAAATCTAGGATCCTGAGTAGGATCCTAGCAGGAAAATCTAGGATCCTGAGTAGGATCCTAGGATCCTGAGTAGGATCCTAGCAGGAAAATCTAGGATCGTGAGTAGGATCCTACTAGGAACATCTAGGATCCTGAGTAGGATCCTAGCAGGAAAATCTAGGATCCTGAGTAAGATCCTACCAACAAAATCTAAGATCCTGCGTAGGGTCCTACCAAGAAATCTAGGATCCTGCGTAGGGTCCTACCAACAAAATCTAGGATCCTGAGTATGATCCTACCAAGAAATCTAGGATCCTGAGAAGGATCCTTGCTCCAAGTCTGCCTCTTTCTGCTGGGAGAGAGGCAGGTGGGTGGGAGGAAAGGTCGGCACTCAGCAGGAGCAACTCTAGATCCTACCAGGAAAATCTAGGATCCTGACAATTAATAGCAGCACCCTGGGCTGGATCTTCCTGGGAAAGTATACTGTAGGATCCTAACATAAATGACGTTAATAACAAAGAAACTGATCAGTCATTCCCAGTTAAGGTGACTCTACACAGTTTCTTGAAAAATGGAAAATACAAGTTTGAGAGTCCAAAACATGTGCATAAACAATTCGGGTAAAGAATAAAACTAAATGTTATTCATAGTTAAACAGTCTGACAATCAAAAACTGTTACAATTACCCTTGCCAATTACCCTTCAAACTAATTTAATTCGAAAAAAACGAGTAATCAATAGGCCGATTTTAGAATATAATAGATAATTTTTTTTCCTGAAAAATATTTTTAAAAAATTTCGTTCTACAGAATTTTTTTAAAATCGGCCTATTGATTACTCATACTATAAGAAAAGTTTTAACGAAAGAAAAATTGGCGGTCACCAAAGTTTTTTTCGAATTAAACTAGTTTGAAGGGTAATTGGCAGCCATTTTGAAACGTAATTGTTGCCATAGCAACAACTGTTGCTATTTATTTGGTAACAGTTTTTGATTGTCAGACTGTTTAACTATGCATAACATTTAGTTTTAGTCTTTTTCCGAATTGTTTAATCACCTGTTTTGGACTCTCAAACTTCTCTCTTCGAGTCTTTGACAAATAAAATCAGACAGAGTAATGTAATGAAAGGGCCATTTTGGTCGGCTCAAGAAAGAATTACTAAGAACTTACAGAATCTTGTATTACAGAATCTTGTATTAAAGATCTTGTAAAATCCCGCCAAAAATCTTGTAGAATACAATATTACGTCTGACATACAATTTATCGATCTATCGGCGCATTACGCGAGACCTGGTAATGAGTCACGTAATTGTCACATGACACTAGCGCATAAAAATTTAAATTGTGAAGCAGTAAGAATGGTCGTTAGCGACGTTTAGATGCTGGAGAGGCAAAGTTTCTTACAACTGGATCAAACTTTTACAACGAATTATCTTTGTCGACTTGGTTGATGAGATGACTAACAAATATTACCGCTTTTCAGTGTATATATACTCGAAATTTGAACTAAGACGTGCCATAATGAATATCATTCAGCGCAGTGCCGCAGATTAGTATAAATATAAACCGACGATTATACTCAGGTAAGGTTAAACTTATTTTATTCCCGAGATTTAGTGTCATTTCTTGACTGCATGTGCTAGACGCGGCTTATTTTTGGTGCTTGATAGCTAATATAGCCAATAGCTTCGCATAGACTTCAATTTCAAGATAAATTGTAACTAAAAATCTAGTTTAAAACCAGTCACAGTTGTTGTTCGAATGTTCTCAGGATGTCGCCGCTTGATAGCGACGTAGTGTACAATATAATTCAGTTTGTAACTGAGAAAAATTAGATTTGACTAGTCTTTTGTAGTTACAGCCTACAGGTAACCTAATTGGTGCCTAGGTTTGCTGAAGTTTGTCCATCTGATGGAACTGATGAGTGTAATAGTCTGGCATTGGGCAACAGTAGAAATGGGGTTATTAATTGTTGATTTGTTGCTGTCTAGGACTCTAAGTTTGCTGATGGAGCTTCCTTTGACAAGTACATGTACAATTGTCTGGAATTATACAGAGTAAAATTACTATGAATACAGTATTAATAAAATAAAATAAAGTAATATAATAGGTCAGGGGAGGAATGGGTTACAGTAAAATGCCCTGTACCATGACCACCTAACAAAGTTTTGAATAAAAGTTATTTTTAAGCCAATCAAACCTGGATATACTCAAACAATAATCTGAAAACAGTGGACTTTCTCATTACTTTGAGGTGTGGATAAATAAAATTGTGTCTGATCACTGCCTCATTCTACTGCGGCTTAATTGTTGGATGGTCACTGTAAAATTTTGCATGTTTATTAATTTTAACTTATTGTCTGTGGATGCTTCCATATTTCAATTCTTTTTATTTTTTACCAGCTTTTGTTTTATATAGCCATGACTTTCTAAGGGCTTATAACAATTGGTATTGCATTGAAATTGTTAATGTAGTTACAGTAGATAATAATTGGAAAATATGGAAGTATAAATAAGTTTTGTGGAAACACCAAGCTTTTGGCCTGTTGACTCAGGCCTTCATCAGAGCAATGACAACAAGTTGTTGGCTAACATCATTTATAAACTTCGCAACTGATTAATTAAATCACGTAAGAATACAATGGCGTATCGCGTTAATTTTATTAATTAGAAAACAAAATCAAGAATGTTCTCCGAAAATAGAATTAATAAAATAAAATTAATAAAATTAATGTGATACGCCATTGTATTCTTATGTGATTTAATTGATCAGTTGCGAAGTTTATAAATGATGCAAGCCAACAACTTGTTGTCATTGCTCTGATGAAGGCCTGAGTCAACAGGCCGAAAGCTTAGCAAAGAAATAGTTTACGTGGTGTTTCCACAAAACTTATTTATATTACATTATCACCATGAAAACTTTCAAAGAATTAAATATGGAAGTATCCACAATTTATTATTTACTAGCTAATGTATTATATACAGTAGTACTGTAAATTTGTACTTGTACAGTAGTCCCTCAGATATATTGACAATTAATAATGACAAATAAATTATTCTAGCAGTACAATATTTTGTGTTTTACTGTATATTTTACCTGCACATTATTCTAGAGGATTTCATATATTATAATCCTCATGCCACAAGATCTAATTAGAGGATTTCACATATTCTAGGAAATCCTACAGGATTTCATGTATCTTGCACAGGATCCTATACAAGATCCTGTAGGATGCTACAAGATCCTGTAGGATCCTATACAAGATCCTGCAGGATCCTGTAGGATATTGTATAAGATCATGTAGCCGGTAGGATCTACAGATCCTATAGGATCCAGTATAAGATCCTGTAGGTTCCTAAGTAGGATCCTATAAGTTCTTGTACAAGATCCTACAGGATCTTGTAGGATCCTACTCAGGATCTTGTAGGATCCTACTCAGGATCTTGTAGGATCCTACTCAGGATCCTACAGGAAGATTCTGTAGGATCCTATAGGATCCTACAGGATCCTGTAGGATCCTACTCAAGATCCTGTAGGATCCTGTAGGATCCTGTAGGATCCTACTCAGGATCCTATAGGATCCTGACAGGATCCTACAGGATCCTAGTAGGATCCTAGTTTAAGAAAATTTAGGATCCTGTTAGGATCCTGTTAGGATCCTGTTAGGATCCTGTTAGGATCCTGTTAGGATCCTGTTAGGATCCTGTTAGGATCCTGTTAGGATCCTACCAGGATCCTGATCAGGATTTCTACCATTAGAATAGAATAGAATAGAATAGAATAGAATAGAATAGAATAGAATAGAATAGAATAGAATAGAATAGAATAGAATAGAATAGAATAGAATAGAATAGAATAGAATGCTTTATTTACCCACGTAAAAACTCGTCACAAACAGTGGTCTTCCTGAGTTACGTGCTCAACTAAATACAGTAAATAAACTTATGATATAAATAAAAAGTACAATAAAACAGGAATAATTAATAGTTTATAATTGGAGTTTATAATTGATGATAAATTTAAAACTCTTAGCAAATCATCCTTCAAAAATAAAATCGCGGAAAATTTGATTTGCATTTACTAGCACCATCACAAGTATATAAAAATTAATCAGAGAAATACCTTGATATTAAATGTATAAATTTGAATATACATATATTATATGAAATATTTTAACTAAAGGTAACCAGACTCGTTTAGCTTTTGCTATATCTGGTGACCTGTGCCATATCATATGTATTTGTGTGTATTTATCAATTGATGTAAATATTTATTTGTGGTGCAAATAAATTTGTTGTTGTTGTTGTTGTTGTTGTTGTTGTTGTTGTTGTTGTTGTTGTTGTTGTTGTTGTTGTTGTTGTTGTTGTTGTTGTTGTTGTTGTTGTTGTTGTTGTTGTTGTTGTTGTTGTTGTTGTTGTTGTTGTTGTTGTTGTTGTTGTTGTTGGAGTTAGGATGTTATCAAGTGTTCAATTACATCACTTTGCCTTAGCGATCTCTTAAATTCAGATAAATATATACTCCCGAAAGTATGTGATCAGACGTTTGCGCAAGGCTAGGAATACTTAAGGTCTGAGCACAGAGAGAAGGGGAAGGGGAGCCCCCCCCCCCCCCCCATCCAAGAGTACCCGTGCAACACGAAAGTTTGCTGTTAACTGCATTTATTGCATAAATATATTTAACTGCTCTCCGTCGTCATACTAAGTATTACTACTGTCGTACAACACCATTAATGTTATGAATAATTAACAAGTCTAGTTTGGAGTATTGCAGGCTGAAAGGATGGATTTGGGTTAGTCGAACCGATAACGCGAAAGGCTGCCAAGGATGACCCTTGAGCCAGGCTGAAAGGTTGCCAAGGGTCATCCTTGGGCCCTACCGAACCATTCGGTAACCCTTCTCCCAAGGGAGCTAAGCCCGCAAAGTGGGTTGGAAAAAGGGTTACTGATAACCCTAATCGATGAGCAGCATGACTCCCAAGATGGATGGTGATGGGCAAATATATCACTGGTAAGCTGAGTTAGACCAGTGCCCCATGGCCTTGATAAGATGATCGAGCACTCCGGCACTGCTCCAATCCGGAAACTGTGACTGGAGTAGTTTCCTGAAACTCCTGAGGATAGACCGAAGGTGAATGTTAATGTCTCGACTGGTAAGCGGACAACCCACGGACCAGCGAAACAGTGAGCCAGGTGAAGGGCCACGCAGATTAAGGTACGATAACAGGGCGACTACTGGACAGACGGGTGGGTGATCGCGACCGAGAAAAACAGTTGCACCCACGCGAAACTGGTCACATTTGGAGACTTGGATTGTTAGACGAATCACTGAGGGATTCGCTGAAGAGTCAACAGCAACGTTACCGATCCCCAAATGTTTCAATATGTCGAATGAACCGCCTGTAGTGAATACGCTCACTCGAAGGAATCCGAAAAAGGCAACACAACACGCTGCTCAAAACATGATGTTATCAGAAAATCGCATGTCCAAGTAAATGAGGAGTAAGTGATCTCCAACAACGCTTTTGTTATTGGAAGGCGAGGAAACTTGCGGCTCGACACGGTGCGTTTAATGTCCCGTACGACCCTAGGGAGACGAAGGCAGTTAGCCGTAGGATCCGGAAAATCCAGTTCAATGTGCGAGGAGCGGATAGCGGAGAGGTAAACTGCAATCGTCGCTGGAGACAAATGTTCCACCTGTGCCAGCCAGGAAGCAAAGAGCATCAGCGTCCATTCGGAGGCCGGGTAAGGAATGATGGGCAGAGAGGTTATACGAGCGTATTGGCAAAACTGGAGGAGTTTTCGTTGGCCAGTTGCGTATGTTCGGCGTGTTGAGAACCCGGGGTATGGGAGGCACGGAAGGAGAAATGGTGGATACACGACGAACGAGATGCATGACGCGGGCGTCTCTTGATGTTCCGGAATTTAGAATGGCGACGACACTAGCGTACGTTGTCGCAGACAAATTCAACCCGCAACCGAGACCATTGACTACCCCACAGATGGGCGGCAACAGCGATAGGGAACAGTTCCTTGAATGCAATCGAGTCGCCTTGGAAGGATGGGGGCCAAGCACCATAGAACCAAGCCGATCAAAAATGGCTCCATAGCCGAGTGCACCAGCAGCGTCGGATGACACGTAAAAATCAGGAAGGGACAAGAACGAAGGCATCAGAAAGAAGCTCATCCCATTCCATTCCATTCCCGAAAAATTGTAGCCACCACGCCAGGTCTCGTCGAAAATCCAGGTTTAGGCGAATACGATGGTCGTGTTTGCGAACACCGCAAAGAAGATTTATCATGCGGCGTAAGTAGGTGCGGCCTGGCTGGACGACTTTGCACGCGTGATGCAAAGAACCCACGAGAGATTCAAGTTCCCGGCGAGTGCAAGACCGTTTTGATGCCCATTGGTTGAGCATGGCGAGCGTGGCATCAAACTTATCTTGGGGAAGACGAGCTGTTTGGGCCACTGAATCAAGTTCAATACCCAGAAACGTAAGGCAAGTGGTAGGGCCCACACATTTCTCTGGATGAAGCGTAAGCCCTAGACGATTAAACAAGGCGCGAGCCTGGGACGCGTTCTCGAAGCACTCAAGAGAATTGGCGGATCCCAATGTTAGGAAGTCGTCCAAGTAATGCAAGAGGTGTTTGACTTGGTAGTTCTCGTGTAAGCACCAGTCCACCGTATCGGCGAGAGAGTTGAATATAAATGGTGCAGAGCGAAGACCGAAAGGAAGGGTGAGGTCGACATAGAACTGGTCACGCCAACACATCCCGAGTAAAGATCGGTCATCTGGGTGAATGGGGACGTTACGATTACGCGCTTTCGACGTCCAATTTGGCCATAAGCGCTTCCGGACCCAGTTGCAGTAGGATACCGATGGCATCGTCGATCGATGCATAATGCAACGAGTAAGGGTCTTTAGGAATTCCCGCGTTGACACGTCGGCCTTGGGGCAGGCCTGGAATTTCCCTGAAACTTATCCACGGCAATCGCGATGAAAACTGCCGTAGAGAGCAAGACCTCTCCACAGCAATTTAGGCAGTTTCAACGGCAATTTTTCGTGTAATTAAAATATAATGCTTAACGCTACGTTGAATTTTTGCAAGCCCCAAATCTTTATTTGTATTAATATTACGGACATGGTAGTCTATGTTTTTTCTTTAGCATTTTATAGCTTGCAAGTACTATATATGGTAACTCAAAGAGTCATCCAGCCATGATTTGAGCATTTTATGGCGCCAATTAGTTTTGTTTACGAGGTCGAGGACATCGAATAGAAGGCGTTTGAAAAGAAGTAGAAATAGTTTTGTATTTGTGTTGTTAGTATAGATATAGATTATTATATATAGTAGAAAATTTAACTTGTAGAAGTTGTAGAACTCGAATACAATAAGGTTAATACATGTCGCATTTAATTTAGACGAATTTAACTCAGTCAATTAAATGCGACTGTAGTGCGACGTATGATACGAATTAAATTCGACTGAAGAGTTAAATTCGTCTGAGACCTTGTATTCGTCACGGTGAGACGAATACAACGTCTGAAATGCGTGTTGGTTTCAGACGTCGCTGTATCGTCGCATCGAATTAAATGCATAAATTATGATAACATATTTTTTGTGCCCGTGATCAAATCGCATGCGTATTGGACGTTTTTGGCTTAATCTAGCGGGATTTTCCTCGCTCGTCACTGAATTAAATTCGTCGTATGAAACGAATTCGAGTTTACGAACTAGTCGAAGCTAACTATGAATCAAATTCGTCTGAATTAAATGCGACGTATGAACCAGGCCTTAAAATTGTCACAAAATAATAGCTCGTCATCACGACTGTGTGATTCTCACATGAGTTTTCGCAGTTTATGTAGAGTGAAGACTGGTCAATGTTTCATTTTATACAACTGCCGACTTGACGTTTGGCAAAGTTTGTATTCACGATGGTATAAAAAATATACACAACAGTGAACACTACGGCAAGAAAATTGCCGTCGTTGTCCTGAGTGACCCACGGCATTTTCCTCGCTCACCACGGCAGTTGTTGGGGGGAAGCAGATCTAAAATTAATCGCCACCGGCCTGGTTGGCCTCGTTTAGGAATTACGCCAAAAGGGCTGATGTGGTGATCTGGTACTGGCGGATGAAGCAATGGGCCAGCCACCCGGTTAAGCTTGACTTCGTTGCCTAGGTACTTATCAATGACCTCGGGATGAAGGAGGGAAGACTTCAAATTGCGAGACGAAGACCGTAACGAAGTCCGAGCGTTGAAAACCCTAGGCGAAACCGTTTGTAACGCCAGACAGGACGAAATCCCGCTTGGCTTGATCGGGATAGGCAACCAGTTCTTGTTCGAAGGCTTCTACGACGAGAGGCGACACAGTACGGACGGGAGGAAGTGAGGGAGCTACAAGGAGGAAAAACGGCGGTAAGAATTTCTAGAACCGATGGAAGCATGTGTAAGAAGGCCGTGAAGTTGGGAGATTATTGATCCATGCAATCGAACGAAAGTAAAAACTCTTCGGATAGAAGAAACTAGTACCGAGGGGGGTGTTGTCTTTCCAGGGCCGCGCGTGCCGTGACAATCAGTCCAGGTTTGCTCGAAAACTGGTAATATTATTCACTTCCGGCCTCTCTGAAAAAAAGGAAAAGAAAAAGTTCCGACAGTATTTATGTGCCGTCGTCGATTTCGTCGAAATTTGACGCAGAGCATCAGCGATTACTATAACCAACCGATGACATCACCGACCGAAGACGCCACTGGCCAGGTGCGAGGAAAAAACAGAAAAAACTGAAGAGATCGATTCCACGGGTCGGCGAAAATATATAAGCAGTGAACAACTGAACGGTGAACGACGGCAAAAGGCCCGTGAACGCGATAAGGATACGAGTAGATCAATTACCATGTGAATAGATTACTATATGTGTCCCGAAACAGTACGATACAGACTGCGAAGTACCGGTTCGATTCGCTGTGAAGAAGATATTCACTTATTTGTTGTCAGATCTTGTAGCCACGAAGTGGAATTAACGACGAATGGGTATTTATTATTAAAGAGGATATTCGCTCTTCTTTATGAGGCTGTTTTCGATGGGGGAATTTTCTACTGAACCAACAGATAAGTGAAGAAGATATCCGCTCTCCTTCAAATCGTTTTCGTATTTGGAATACTGGTGAGTGTTTCGAAGCCGACACGGAGATTTGCTAAATGCTGCTGTGTTTCAAAGACAGTAGAAGTGTCGATAAGCAAAAAAAAAAGCAGAAAACACTGTTTCGAAGCGGACACAGAGGATATTCACTAAAGCGCCGTCGACGTGCTGTTTCAAAGTGTCGATATCAAAGAAGATATTCGCTCTTCTGCAAGTTTGCTGTGTTCCAAAGGGGGGAATACGTGACTGAACCACAATAGAGGAGATATTCGCTCTCCTTTAAAATACTGCTTCGAAGCCGACCCGGGATATTTGCTTATTTGCGGACTATTTCATCGCGTGATACAAAGTCTCGATAGGAAGATGTTCGCTTTCCCACAGACTCGTGTTTCCAAGCGGACACCGAAAAGACAAACGACTGTCAATAATATGAAAGGATCAAGACTGTTTCCGAACTAGCATTTCCCGCCGAGCTAAGACAATTAGGTCGGGAAAATCGGTGTCTAGTAAAGGACTCTAGCTTTGACAATATAATAGGTCACTCAGTGAGAAGATATTCGCTCTCTTGCCCGCATTGGGCAAGCATACAAAGGTGTTATTATTTACTAAAGGTTCACAAAATTCACAAGTTATTCACGGTTGAGTTGACCACTGTTGGTTGTGAGTTGTTTGTCGCGTGACAGTTCAAGAGGATAGAAGTGGTTTACTGCTCTCTCTAGATGGCCATTTACTGTCTTCAACTTGGCTGCACGAATCACTCCATCTCTGCCTGTGTAAAGCTCTTGAACTACTCCTAGTGGCCACTTACCCATATTGCGTTCTTCGGAAACGATGATAACCACGTCTCACACAGCTAGGCTAAATGGCTTCGTATCATGTTTCAGATTGTGTCGTTCGCTCGTAAATATTCCTTGGGCTACCAGTTCCACATGTGATCTTTGCATCTCTTTAAATACTTTGCCCGCTTGCGTAAATCTGAATCGACTTGATGATGGGGTTCTAAATCAGGAAGATGAGTAGATCCAACAAACTGTAAACTGTTTGTGTCAATGTTGGCATCTGCACGTCGTCTTCTTGGTACCCAAGAGGTCGGTCGTTCAAGGTTACCTCAATGTCCAAAAGCACATTCTGAAGTTCCCTCCAACTAAAGCGGCCATTTCCAATAGTCTTGTAAAGGGCGGATTTTACCAAACTACCCATGCGTTCAAATTGACCCCCCATCACCCCCCCCCCCCCCCCCACACACACACACCAGGGGGCTCGACTAAGGTTGAACTGCCATTTCATCCTATCGTTGGACAAGAAGTTGTGGAATTTCTCATCTCGTTGCACTTTGTTTAACCACTTGGCGGCGACAGTGAAGGTTTTTGCGTTGTCTGAATAGATCTTTTCAGGCTTGCCTTTTCTAGCGATCAACCGCTTGAGGGTGGAAAGAAATTCTTCGGTTTCCATGCTCGTAGTTAGCTCTAGGTAGAGAGCCCGCGTTAAACTACATGCGTAGAGGACTATATATGCCTTTCCTTCTTTCTTCTTGGTCACGCGATATCTTATAAGGCGGGCGAAGTTAACTCCAACTACCTGAAGGGACGGTTTCCTTCTGTCCTGCCCACTGGTCGGTTTCCCAGCGGCGGTCTGTCAACATGTTTAATTTGAAATCGTCGACAACCATGACATCCTTTTACGACTTTTCTTGCTGTTTGTCTCAGTCTCGGAACCCAGACGTTTTCTCGAATTTTCGCCATTGTCAGGCCTACTCCCCCGTGCAAGGTGCGTTGGGGAGCGTCTTCGACTAGTTTTGTAGTGTAAAGGTGGCTGTCGGGTAAATATATAGGATACATCTATATAGACCTTGAAGACGACCCTTGCATACCAGGACACCTTCATTCATCTGTACACCAAGGCCTTGTGTATCTTCACTTCCCTTTTCATCTTGGGTTGACTGGGCTCGCTTCACCCAAAAGGTGTGTTGGTCATTGATCTCTTGCGTTGTCAAAGGTCCCGACCGTCTCTTTTCCTTGGTCACTCGACAATTATGCGTAAACTGAGAGATCCATGCGTTGATTCGAATGGCTTTGAAAACTTTGACAAAATCTTGTCAAGTTGGTCGGTCGATTCTATGGCAGCGTTGAAAACTTCTCTTGTTGCCTTGGTCTCTGTTTCACTTTCACGAGTTGCGATCGTCACAATATCTTGAGACCACTCGTCTTGGTTAGTAAGCTACGACGGTCCATTCCACCATAGTTGGTTGTCAGTGACTCTGCCTCCCCTACTTCCCAAATCTGCAGGGAAAAGTGACTGTTTTAGGCAACTCTCTCACCCATCGACTGTATTCTGCAACCAGTGGTTTGGGTAATGGCGCATCCCACGGTATCTTTGCCTTGCAAGCCTCTCTATAAATGGTCTTTCCTTTGAGATTCACGGGTGTCACGAGTCCCAGCAGATCGTAGACTCTTGCCAAGTTACATAAGAGTTCTCTCTTAGTCACAGTATCTTTCATTTGGGGTATCGCGACACTGAACTGATCCTTTTGCTTGTCCCACGAAAGCTCGAGGAGACTGGACTCTGGATCACTTGATGCAACGAGCTCCTGTTTGGCAAACGTATCTTCCATTTCTACTTTGGGTTGTTCTCCTTCCAGTTCGGGGGCATTGGAGGGCCACTTATGCAATGTAAACTTTGCATCTTGAAAAATCTTGATGGCGCCTTCTTTCAACTCTTTTGCACTTGCCATGGTTGGTTTGCCACTCAGTAGGTCATCTACATAGTGGCTTCTACGTAATTCAGCTACCAGCTCTGGTTCACGAGCTCCGCCTAGTAGAAAAGGTGAACATACCAGACCAAACAATACTCGGGTGAATCTCAATGTTTTCACCTTAGGGAATCTCTCTGTTCTTCCTTGATTCGAACTTGAAGGAACGCCTGTTTAATATCTCCTGTCAGGGCCACTGGGTTGAAGCGCATGCGCACCAGCACATTCCATAGGCGATTTTGAAGTGGAGGGCCAGCGTATAAGCAATCATTCAGGCTTGGTGCTTGTGGGGTTTCTCGGGCTGACGCATCGTAGACAATTAACACGTAGCTTGGTTGATTCTGCTTCCATTCGTACCACAGGTTTCTGAAGGATATAGAATTCTTTCCCTGTTGGTGGTTCCATTGCAGTCTCAGCTATCCCTTCTGACTTTTGCTGCTCGATATACCTCAGCATACATCTCTGCTTTGTCTATCCGTTGAAGCTTGTTTCGGAGTTGTGTCAGCCGACGTAGGCTTCCAGCCTTGTTGCTTGGTAGAGGAGGGTGGCTTCCTTTCCAAAGTAAGCCCGTTTCATACCATCCCTCTGGATCTCGTACCATATAAAAAATATATTGTTTTCATTGGAGGATTCAAAAGGGACGATTTTTAGCAAGCACTTAAATGGCTTGTGGCTTCGCTATATATGTGGCTATGTATACATGTTTTGCAAAGGCAGAATTAAAAGTTAAAAGCTCAACATTATATTTTATAACAGAGGCTGAGATAAAAACAATTCAGTAGAATCGGATCCCAGAAGCTCGAAAAATTTGGAAATACAGCAAAAAAAATCGCCAAAGCCCATGCAAAGTCAATGAATAACATCAACATAAGCTTATAAAGGAAGTGTTTTAAGTTAGCTTTAGTTAAGCTGACTTATGGTTTGGACGATCAAAGGGAAAGCACGAAAACGTGAAGCTGTATATTGTTTAGGTTATTAAGACAACAAGAATCCTACCGTTTATAACTTTAAAATGATTTGACCACTGAGTGACCATAACCACTGCAATTCAGATCGAGTTTTGTTTACCATACGGTGTTTTGTTTCTTCAGGTCCTCTGGTTTCGCTTCGAGATATATTAAACCGGCTGTTTGTATCCTTTTCTTCGTTGTTCTCTTTTATTATTTAAGTAGAAACTTTCGTATTATAGCGTTATCAGCGATAATAGTCTAAAATCAAATAACGAACATATACCAGCCCACAAATCTCAAACACTTCAGAAAGGTGTTATTATTTATTAAAGGTTCACAAAATTCACAAGTTATTCACTGTTCACTTCACAAACTTCCCTGTTGTTTTCACTTTCCCAACTGATTGTCTCAAGCTCCCCATGCTCTCCTTCCAGTACTTTTACTCGTCCAAAAATAATTACAAATAAATTGAAGTTAATTACGAAATCACGAAAATAGCAATAGTTTTGGATAGAAGTGACAATACTCCTATTTCGAGGCAGGAGTTTATACACAAACGATGGTCAGTATATATTCGCTCTTCGTCCTCGCTGCTTCGGTGGGCTGATTTCTACGGCCGCAGAAGCTGGAACGAAAGTATATTAAACAGTTTTGGACACAGCTTCATGATTGTGACCCAAAAACAAATCTCCAATACCGTATTCGTTACCTTCGAGCACACTGGTAGCGGTAATTAACGGCGTGCATGTCGAAAAATAATTACATGTAATTTTGATAAATATTCTGTCGTCGACCAAGAAGAGTAATTTTCGCGTACCCCCCCCCCCCCCCCTTCGTGATCCCAAGAATAATAAGTTCACTAAAAAATAAACCGGCAGACCGAGTGAGTCGTGGCGGTTATGGAACAAGCCGGGGGGGATGTACCGATCCAGAGAACGGTGAACGTTACCACTCGGCGATGAGCCAATCTTCTAAGCAGTTGCCTGGTAGAACAGGGAGACCAGGTTAACTACAGACCTTGCGGTTCAGAACATGCTGATCGCACGCAAGTAACATTTGGCTAGACCACCCGTAGACGGGGGGTAGCTAGGGGGGATTATCTACAAGACAAAAATTGACCTCACTATATAAAATTGGGGGGCTGGACAACCTGATAATTCGAGCGCTTGAACTTACTGACGAAAGTTGAACAGAGCGGTTTACGAAACAAGAGCACCAAGTGAGGTTGTTAACACCACGCTTATTTTTAGACGCTAAAGCCACTAAGCGGCCCAGATACACAGCGCCTGTAATTAAGCTTCGAATTCGTTAGTAGACATTGGTCTACCGTAAATCCGAAATATTTGGAACGAAACCGCTAACCGTTGATGGCAAAGGAACGTACATTTGTTGCCGAACAATACAGTTGGTATAAAAGAACGTAAAAACGAAGACTCAGGCGTGGCTAGAATAGAAAGAACGACATTCTGAGAACTGCGACTGAACCAGAGGCAAAAAGTTACCTAGTGCAAAAAAAACAAAAAAACCCAAAAAACCTGAACAAGGTGGTAGCGAACGTATTGAATAGTTAGCAGTATTTGTTGATTATCCAAAAGCATCCAGTGAGAAATAACTCAGGACAACGTTGGAGAGGACCGAACCCGACAACCGACACGTCGTGCGAACCTTACTTAGTACAGGAGTAGTAAGGGTGAAAACACGAATTAATAACCCCATTAACGATCGAGATCCTCTGCCCAAAAAAAAAAAACACGACACAAATACGCAAGTGAAAACACAAATAACACAACAGAACTGGCTCAAAACGAGAACTTGTAGAACATTGAAAAAACGAAGCTCAGCAAAACAGGTTCTACAAGCAGTAAACCAGTGACTACGTGGTGTAAAAGGTTCGCTAAGTTGGTCAATGCTGTGCAAGCCAATTGGCTCCCTAACACAATGAACCAAGCGTCTTCCAGCCTAACTAACGAGCACTTAGCGACGAAGACAACGATTGCAAGCATGCGAAAAACTAGTGCGAACAGTCAGTACAAACAATTACTGTAAAAAACTAAATAATAGTTTAACTAGAATAGGTAACGAGAAGACAACCGCACACTATTCACAAACTAGACAAAGGTTAGTAGTTATTGGAGAAGACTTCATGATGTTCAATAACTAGCGTTTAAACGCGTTTGTGCACATGCCCGGGCGCTCGCGAACCACTTGTGAACGGCCATCGTTGACGTTGTATGGGACATGGCGGTGGTCGATACCGCGGTGAGTGAATCGTGAAGACGGAGAACCTCGAGCCTTTGTGGGCGGCGAACTGACTGTACGAAATCCGCCCGCGAGGTAGCAGAATGATAGTTAAATAGTTCTACGTTCATTTGCGACCAGTCCGCGATGTTCCGTGCTGCTGCGTCCTTACGAAGGGCTTTATTGTATGTCGCCCACGCTAGACCGCGAAGTTGCCTTGAAAAGTTGGTACATGATCAGGCGTCAGTTTTGTTCGTGATTGTGATGGAAATGCTGACGCAAGAGGTCAGAGAGGGGGTGCCGTTGCAGGAGATATTGTATACACATACACTGTAATTTGGTTTTGATTCCTGAAAGCTTGCAGGAACTGAAGGAGAAGAGTGCATGCATTGAATCAAAAGACTTGAAGCGAAATAGTGCCAAACTATAAGGTGATGGTACGGTATGTGGGAAGAATTGTGGCGTATGCGGGAAAGTCGTTATTTAAGGTGTTAAAGGTAATAATTTTATTTGAGTGCAGTGTAGTAGATGGTTCTACAAGAGATGCGCAGAGGTGAATGACTTGTCAGCTGGAGTAGATCTAGAGGATACGTTTGTGCATGTGCAAGGTGTGTGAATGAGCGGGTGATGGACAGGGTAGTGGTATAGAGGTGATAGTGTGTTGTTCATGGAGGAGGTCTAAAGAGTTATCAGGGATCTTGACAAAGAAGGAAGTCATTAAAGCTGAAAGGGAAAGTGTGTGTGTGTGTGTGTGTGTGTGTGTGTGTGTGTGTGTGACATGAGTGGATTGGGATGGTGCATGTATGAAAGTACTGTAAGCATCCTCCTCGAATAATTTAATCCCCTAAATTAATTTAATCGAGGAAATACGGTACTTGCCTTTTAAAACTTGATTGCAATTTAAAAGGACCCTACAGTATTTAAAGACATTTGTCATGATGCAATCGTAATTATAATGCATATTATTGAATTGAGTAATAGACGCTACATGACACGTGCTCAAAGCCCAATTAATATAATCTTCTGACACGTGCTCAAAGCCCAATTAATATAATCTTCAGTTTATTTACTTAACCTTTCATGAATGGCTTATTTCCGAATCGCCTTACCGTGAGGAGGAAAATCGTCTGGCGTTAGACAAAGTAAAAATATAAAGTTGTCCTGCAACAACAATGCGAGTGAAAGGGCCAAGAGGCCAGCACTCAATCCAATCAAATGTAATGCTCATTGCGTAAATCTTGAAAGTGCTTTGGACTGCTTTGAACCAAGCTAGCGAGACAAGCTAGCGAGAATCAAATTCAAAATTTCTATTCCCAAGACAAATGTGTTTTAGAACATTTTCTTCTTATAAGTTGGTATGATCGTATATTATTGTTTTGCCAAGGCCAGATTTTTGACTAGTATAAAGTTATGAATTGTATCATTTTCATTCTCCAAGTATATTCTGTTGAAGTATTAAAGCAGAATGTAAACACGATAACAAATGTCTTTAAAATATTTTATCAAAGCACGTCTTTATTAGATCAGCGAAATAGATTGATACTCAGCCCACGGATAAACAACTCATTGCGCAGCACTTAGTATATCTATTGATAACCGTACTGTTTATATTTTAATATGTAATGTTTACAACACGAGCGGCCGTGTTGTATTGAATATACAATCACGAGCCAAAACAACTTGTGAAATGAATGAATAGTAAAAATCCCTTTGGGATATTGAGATGCTAATTAGTTACAAGCACTAGTGGTTGTATCAGAAGAGTATACATCCACTAGTGGTTGTAACTAATTAGCATCATTGGTTTTAGTTTGTATGGGGTTCACAGGGGTAACAAGTGACGTAATTTCTGAAATTGGATTGGCTGCAAAACTCATGAATTACTGTAGTAATGAATTTCACAAGTATTGTTATGATATTGTATATTGACAGTGAACATTTCTTAAACTAAGCGGTCTAAACCAAACCAAACTAGACGAGATTGGATTAGTAGATCAGACAAGCGACGATTATATCGATAGGATTTATAAAGATAGTTGTTACTTTAAATTTGGACGTGTGTCTTACAGTATTCGAGAGCAGTCCTAAGTCGAGCATCCGGTGCATGCTGTATGCCTACGTATGTGAGCTAAATTATTTTTTCCTATTTAGCTATGGCTAACGAGGATACGGGAGGACAACAAGAAGAAAAAGATCATAGCCATGGTTTAAACACATCAACAGAAAGTTTGCTTGATCCACCACCTTTCACTGTTGATGACGAAGACTGCTTTTGTTCATTTCTTCCGCAGCGTTACTTGGTAACTTTTTTGGCTCTGTTTGGTTTCTTCAATGCATATGCACTGAGAGTTAACTTAAGTGTGGCACTGGTTGCTATGGTGAATAACGTGACTCGTTTTGGACATAATATAGAGACCAAGGTTTGTTTCTAACCAGTCCATGCACCGTTTATTGCTGTTAATTATGAATTAGTGAACGAAGTTGAGCATGATATCAAGAATTATCAAGGCTGAGATTTGTGTTATCTGTCGAAGCCGAAGGCTGAGGTGAATAAACAAACCAAGGCTTTGACAATTTTCGATATCACGAAAGAACCGAATCCAATAATTGTTTTATTACATAAAGGATGTGTATCTTCTACGATCGGGAGTAAAATATGTTCACTTGATACACTTCTTCCAAAGCAATACAAACGCTACAAATTCTAAATGACGACGGACCTCGAATCAACCCCCTCTCCCTCGCCTTAATGTTGAATTCAAATTCTAAATTTCACTTTTTCACTACATAGTCAACATTGATGCTGGGGAAGGGGATTGTGTGCATCAAACATGTATTTTTATAGATCTGTTCGTGAATGTTGAAATTTATTAGTGAGAAAAACCACCAACTGTATCAACAATTTTTCTCCTGATTCTAGCAACAAACAACTATACTTTTGTTCATAAATAACAAAACGACAGTTAAAGAGTAGAAAAGTTTCACAATGTCAACAACGTTTCAATACTGAAATAAAAGTGAAAGTGTGATAAATATGTAGTAACCAAAGTGGCGATAAAATTCACTTCTAAAGTTTCTTTTAAAGTTTGTTTTTCTTTTCAAATTTGTGTTTCGTTGTTCCGCCACCGCCATGTATGTTTTCGCGCTAGGAGGACGAGCAGGCTATTATCTGTAGGAACGACGTTATCACCTAACTGTAGATATGACACAATAGATAGAGTAACATCTGGAATTAGCAGTATGCTTTTAGCCAATCAAAATCGAGATGGTATCGGTATTGTATGATAAATAGTTAAACGCCGTGTATTATATATAAATGCAGTATACCTCAATCAAATATCTATTTATAACGACACATCTCGTAGCCAGATGCCCCTCGTACGGGGAAACTTTCGCTAGAGTCTTAAACCAATTGCCGTTACATGCACGTTACTATATTTCGTAGAATAACAGTACGTTTACACAACAACATCGTTATAACAATCTTGACAACGTCAGTAATGTTTGATCGCGAGAGAAACAGTTTTGTTTTCGACAAAACTACATGTAACTAGCTTCCCGATGGGTCAGGTATATGCTTTGTTATGCGACTTGGTTCTTGTTGGATGTTCGTCAAGTTTAGGCTGTTTAACTGCATTTTCACTTTTCCATTCAAAAGCGTGTGATAACCATTTATCACACTGCATGCATGCTAATCAGTTAAATAAATGATTTAAAGCGTCTGTTAGAAGAATGAAATGTGGGTGTTTCATGAGATCTTAATAATGATATACACAGTGCATCTGAGTGGGCTAGTAATAATTAACATGTTCCTGAATCACACACATTCATATTTTACAGGACCACCGGCAATAATGTATTGACGAGGCAACAAACAATGTAGTACCAATGAAATTAAATGAAATAAACTAAGTATTGAAGAGGCGACAGACATGTAGTGCCAATGTTTAGGATGTATCATACACCATTGTGCATTTAATCCCATTGGCTTGCTTCTTAAAATATTTTTTTTGTAGCCAATATCCTTCAATTGACAGTGCCGAAAAAGATGGCGGCAGTACATTTAACCACAATGCTTTGCGATCTCAAATCAGCTCAAATAACAACTAAACATTGTTTATCATGCTAAGATGGACTAAGTAAGCAAGAACTTTATTCCCACCAAATTTGATCGTTTTAAAACCGTATCTTCCAATAATGCTGCAAGAAACAATATTTACTGCACGCAAAGGATTGTGGTTAAATGTACAAGTAGCCATCTTGTTTGGTACGGTCAATTGAATTGTATGCTACATTTTGTGTTCTACTTTCTGCATGTATTCAGCTTTCTGCAGCATGCATGCCACCCACAGTGTCAACTTGTATTCTTAATTAACTCATTAAAATCTAGTTTAATCGAAAATTCTCTGACCATGATCATCTCAAGCTTACAAATAATCTTGATTAAATTAAAGATCTTCCTTGTAGTAATCTTTAGGAATTACATTTGATGTACTGTTTAATAAACGAGCAGGAGACATCAGGGGCGGATCTAGGATTTTTGTCACCTTAGTCCAAAATATTTGGGTTCTAGGTGGGGGGAGGGGGGTGTGCAGGGGTGGTGGTCATGCTCCCCGGCCCTAGAAAATTTTAGCAGATTTAATTATTTTAACCAAGAAATAGACAACAGATCAACAGATACAATACATCTACTTCAAATATTTAATAAGACTCATGACTTCAAATATTTTTATATGAAACTGATAACCATACTGCAGGTTAGACCATTTCACTCCATGCAATTGCTCGAAACAGAGCTGTATAGGCAATTCCCAGATGCCTCAGACCTAAAACATTTAAATACTAGGTCAAATTCAAAAACGTTGTAGGCGTGACTCAGTCTCTATATTAAGGGCTTATTTACAAGGAGGTATTATCCTAGCCACTGGGTTACTCTAGCACAATGGTTACCCTAGCTCTCATACATTTCCTGTGGGATTTTTTGTTTGTCGTATTTACAAGGACATGCACTAGGGTAACCCGGGTGCTACCCTATGTAGCTGGGTTATGTTTTGTCCTTGTAAATGCATTTGGTAGGGATAACTCACCTACCCAGGACAACTTTTACCTGGCCAACTCTATTAGATGTGGTTAACCAAACAGGGTAGGGGTAACTCTACCTTGGAAACAGGCCCTAACTATGGTCTCTCAAATAAAATAACATAATTATGATTGCCAGACCTCACTATCTATTTTATGACTTTATGAAGTAGTCTACATTATCCAATCTTGACAAAATCCTTTAGCTTGTATTTCAATTCTTGCTACAATGCTAGTCTCAAAATCATATTAATATTCAATTAAGTTTTCAAACCATTTATATAAACAAATACAAGAAGGGAAAACCCTGAATGAATTTGAGCTACTTGCGCTACAAACACGTAGATATATAAATAAGATTCTAAACAATAATATTAGGTCGCCTTTCATTTGAAGACATGCCATGTTGTCTCAATCGTGGCGAAGGTTGTTATTGTCGTATTATTAAAATTCCATGTATAGAATTTATACGTCTTTATACGTTGAACGAACTTAAAGAAACTAGAAAATAATTAAGGCAGAAAAATCTGCTTACCTGAGAGCAGCACGAGGTTTCTTCTTGTCATTGTTGGCGTATATTACCACGTATATCTCAGTGCCAAAATTCCTTTGAAGCGTCTTGCCAATCTTGGTATTAAAAATGCTTCTTTGTGCAAAGCATCCTTCGCTTGTTGACCCTCGAGTCGACGGTATTAAACTTGCCGTTTTATTAATCTCTCGCAACACATCTCGTCGTTGCCCTCAAAGCGAATACATCAAGATCTATCACGTTTGTATTAGGCAATGCCATGTTCAAACGAAAGAATCCAAGTTAGTCAGAATCGATCACTGGTCAGTCCACAAATCCGTCGAGAACTACAAAGTAAAACGCCGCTAAACCAATCCGTGCTCTTGATAAAGAGCTATTGAAAAATTAAGCCAATCAGAAAGGGTGATACAAGGGGTCTAAATCCGTCGAGAAAGACAAAGAAATCCGGCGAACACTCGGCAAACCAATCACAGGTCGCTATAAAGGCTAATTTATAAATTCAACCAATCACAGCGGTTGATACAATAGGCTCAAATCCGTCGAGAAAGAACAAAGTCAACCGCGCGGCGCGGGTTGAAATGCCGGTCGGCAGTCTCACCTAATCGATTATCTCGGCGATCTCGGCGATCTCGGCGATCTCGAGAGTCGAGACTGAGGGAAGAACGATATACGATAATCATTTTTTCTTGCCGATTTTTTTACCTTAGTCGTATGACTTATTTGACTAACGCTAAATCCGCCCCTGGGAGTGTTTTATCAGATATAAAGACACGAGGCGAAGCCGAGTGTTTTTATATCTGATAAAACACGAACTGCGAGTTTATTGAACGGCTTCAAAAACGGACCTCTTGGCAAGTTCATTGGCGTAGTAAGTTTGAAAAATAACCTTGTCTAAGCCGAGAAAATCAAAGCTAAATTTTATGTAAATCAGGAGGTATCTTTATCACATATAAAGACACGATACGGTCATGATTTTGTTTTGTGTTTTCCTCATGAATTATTAATGAGTTTTTGAAGCTCATCTAAAATGGGATGATCAAATTAACAATATTGATCACATAGTTATACAGTAGCTCAAGATTTTATTTATTTAAACGTACTTGTGATTGTCTGTCTACTAGCTTAATAACTAAGATTCATTATGCTTTGATACAGTATATGCCCATTTATGCACACTCCGTCCTGCAATAAAACGTCTTCTATACAAACAAATAAACAAACAAACAAACAACGGGAAAATCTTGATTCAAGCGGGTTTTGACTTTGCATTTCTAGGTTCCCCCTTTACAAGTTGAGGTATCAAGTGTTCCAGTTTTATCCAACTTAAGGTTTTCATTAAGGTTTGCCGGGTCATTTTGGTAGAGCGCTCTCAATTCGTCAGAATTTATATGCCACAAGAATAAATATAGATATCGTTAGAAAGCTATTAATTTGTAGGATACACTGAATACATTGTATTTGATTTTGCGATTAACACAAGCCAGTAATAGTCAAGTAAAACCAGAGGGCTTATGTCGGGACGACTAAAAACAAAGCGTTATTTCTTGCCTAGTTTCAGGTTTATGGCTTATTTTGTCCGAATGTTGGTCGAAAGACAGCATTTTCAACTTTGGTCGTCAATAAAATCAGCAAAACTCGACATATCAAAAAACGATGACACCGCGGTTTTGGAAACTTATCTCGGAAAAAGATTCGGAACAAAATAAAACGCTTTTTACTTCAGTCGTCCCCAAATAAAGCCCTCTGGTCTTAATTAAAAAATGTACAACTATTATTGGTTTGTGTTTCTCGCACAATCAAAGACAACATATATAGTATCTTACAAATTAATAGCTTTCTAACGATATCTATTTTATTTTGTGGCATAAATTCTGACGAATTGAGAGCGCTTAACCGAAATGACCCTGCAGACCTTAACGAAGACCTTAAGAGAACGCGATATTCTCGCGACAACTTAGCGATTAGCCACGAGGATGCGCATTGTTCTATTTTTATATTTTAGAATTATTCTATACGAAAAACTCGAGTAAAAGATTTTCCTGTTTTTTTTTGTCGGGCGGCGGACCACTACTCCGAATTCGTTAACTTCATTGTATTAAGAAAATGGGGAAAATTTTCTCTTCATATACATCAGAATGATTCTAAAATAGACTAAAAACCCACTACGTTATTACGCAATACATGACATGCCATTACCATGTATTATGGACGCTAAAGCTCAGTAGCTCGCAATTGTAATCCCTAAAATTTTTAACAGTTATTTCTGGGTTAATTTTTTTTTATTTATATACCCTCACGTAGGAAGCTGCAGAATTTAACTGGGACACCAAGTTGCAAGGTAAACATTATTCCAATAGAAATGCATGTGCATGCGTAACGTGCATGTAAGTACCCACGCTGACTTGAATTATAGTGGGCCCAGGGACAACCAAAGTGGGAACGTTTGTTGTGCATTCTTCAGTTTTTAACCAAATGTTATAAAGTAATCTTTGTACAAGGATAGCTTTCGCCTTTCCAACAAATCGTATGTTTTTTGTTTTCTATTTTTAGCGGGTTTTGGCGGGAAAATGACGTCAGAACAGGCACTAAAATTAAAATTTTGCAACATAACAATTTTTGGAGTTGCACCTTTAAGATCATGGTAAGAAAACTTCAAAAATGAAAAAATAATGGAAATATCTTAATTCAGGTCGAAGATATGTTTTCTTAAAAAGCGATTTTTTTGCCATTTTGTACTATTTTTAGTAACAAAATGGCGGTAAATTAAACATTCAAACAAATATAACTCTTAACCGAATTAAGATATTTCAGTTATTTCTTCTGTTTTGAAGTTCACTCATGATGTGTTTATAGACAAACCTTCAATATTTCTTATATTTCTTATATTCTGCAAAAATTAAATTTTAGTGCCTGTTCTGTTCAGTACGCCATTTTCCCCGCCAAAAACCGTTGAAAATACCCCCCCCCCCCCCCAAAAAAAAACAACCCCCACGATTTATAACATTTGGTTGAAAACTGAAGAATACACAACAAACGTTCCGATTTTGGCTGTGATCACTGTGCTCAATCTATATGTTATCTTAATAACCATTATAACATGATCAAGGCGGTTTTCTTTGATGTACCGCGGTTTATATACAGGTTATAAACCTCCCAACCTTATATAAACCTCCCAACCTTATATAAACCTCGCAACCTTATATAAACCTATAAACCTCGCAATAACAATGGAACCTCGTCACAAGCTATTTTAAAAAAATAAAGAGTAAAACATAATCCGAAAATCGTTATCTTGTGACTTGATATTGTCGGCTGGTTATGGTTACAAGCTATTTTCCTATTGAATTCTTTAGAAAACCTCCTTGAAAACCTCCTTGAATGATCATGTCATAAATTACTTCGCCCTCGGAATTATACACATATTAATAGAAAACCCCAAAACTGTAATATATATTTGGATTTAGCTGTACACTTTTCATTGAAATACATGCAATATCCGCCGGTCATTAGAAGACATACCCATTGTATTACCCACTTTTGATGGTGTCTTTCTAGGTGTTGTTCTGGGCTCTTTCTTTTTTGGGTATATTGTAACCCAGCTTCCTGGTGGCTTTTTGGCTTCAAAGTACGGTGGAAAGAATCTGTTTGGCGGAGGTGTACTTTTTGCAAGCATTCTTACTATGCTTACTCCAGTCGCCACTAGAGTCAGTGTGTACTTGCTTATAGTGCTACGAATTCTTGAAGGAATTTGCCAGGTATAAATATATTTAACAATAAATACAATAATTCACACGTTATTACCCGTCTAATAATGCAGTTGTTTATTATTTTTAATTAGGTACTGTACAATAAAATAGCCATCCAGTTTGTAGTAATAGTTAAAATGCATACTGATTTATTTGATGGCAGTGTTCCAGTAAATGTATTTTCTACAAAATTATATCATTTTGTAGAACATATTTCTTAAGAAATTTGCCCTCCTTTTTGTAACCTCCTCTCCCCATCGTTGGCTCACATATACAGACAACTCGTCCTCGCCGTCTATGAATCTCGGCTGCGCTTCGGCTCATATACTACTCCGATTCGTTGTCTCATTGTTAAACACAGTGTGTGTATGAATTACAGTGTAGGTTGCGACGTGTCCTTACCGTAATATTACTATATGTGCATGGCCTCATCGTATGAAAGGAGATACAGTTGCATGATAACAGTTATGACCTATTTTTATCTTTGTTATTTTGAACAATTTAAGGGTGTTATATATTCTTCAAATCATACCGTAATGAGTCACTGGGCACCAGTTTTGGAACGAAGCAGAATGGTGGCGTTGTCGACTTCAGGTAATGATTATAACATTAACTGCATCTTGTTGTCAAATTCGACTAACATGAAGGTGGGGCAAAGTAAACAAGCCCAAAATAGATGATAAATCATAAACTTGGAATGAATGATGAATAATATTGTTGGAACACTGAAGAACAATATTGGTGGAACAACGATAAACAATATTGTAACAATGATGACCAATATTCTTCGAACAACAATAAACAATATTGTTGGAACACTGATGAACAACATTGTTAGAAAAATGATGAACAGTATTGTTAAAACAATAATGAACAATATTGTAACAATCATTTAATGAACAATATTGTTGGGACAATGATAAACAGTACTGTTGGAACTGATCAAGAATATTGTTGGAAAAATAATGAACAATATTGTTGGAACAACGAGAAACGATATTGTTGAAACACTGATGAGCAATATTGTTGAAACAATGACGAACAATATTGTTGAAAAAATAGTGAAAACTATTGTAACAATGATGAACAATATTGCTGGAACAATAATGAACAATTTTGTTGGAACAATCATGATGAACAATATTTTTGGAACAATGTGAACAATATTGTTGAAACAATGATGAAGCATATTGTTGGAACAATGATGAACAATATTGTTGAAACAATGATGAACAATATTGTTGGAACAATGATGAACAATATTGTTGGAACAATGATGAACAATATTGTTGGAACAATTGTTGCATTAGGCATGCTGTTTCCGCTTCCTGTTATATTAGCATATTAGAATACATGTATATATATCTGTAGAATTTATGTAGGAGGGTTAGTTATTTTGTTAATAAAACTTGTGGACCAGAACATGGTGTCAGGATAAAAGTCGAACAATGGCCGATGATAACGAAGACGGACAACCGTCTCCGGGCGTTCCAGCGTTAAGTTTTACGTCAAACTTTCCTGTTCCAGCGCCCATGAAGATAAGCGGTGATCGAGTAAACAGCTGGAATTTCTTCAGACAGCAATGGGAAGATTTTGAACTTGCTACAGGCCTGAGCAAAAGAAGTCAAGCGGTTCGTCTCGCTACGTTGCGTTCGATCATGGGGAAGGAGTGCCTTGAAATATTCCTAAACCTTAAACTCAGCGAAGAAGAGAGAGGAAGCATCACAGCAAGTATAGCAGCATTAGAAGCGTATTTCAAGCCGAAAACCAGCGTGGTTTACGAAAGATATCTTTTCAATTCCTGCGTACAAAACACGGACGAAGGCATAGATGAATTTGTCAATCGGCTGAGAAGAGCAGCATCGTCATGCAAATTTGGTACGCTTACAGATGAATTGATTAGAGATCGCATTGTGATCGGTCTACAAGACAAGGCGACAAAGCTAAGACTGCTTAAAGAAGAGAACTTAGACTTAAATAAAGCCTTGAACATTTGTCGATCAAGCGAAATAGCAAGTATCCAGCTGAAGTCAATGAAATCTGAACAAAATAACTCCGAACAAGTCAACGCTCTTCAAGCGAGACGACAAAGGCAAAGTGAACGTAAACAAAATAAGCTAAGAAAGACAAAAGAGCAAGCCCGGCAAACATTCCAAACGCGAACGAAAGAAAGGTGCGGCCGATGTGGTAGACCAGAGCAGCACAAACGGGAAGACTGTATGGCGTATGGCCAAATTTGTCGAGTCTGTTCAAAGCCCAATCATTTCGCTGTGGTATGTCGTCAGAAAGAGATAGCTACAGATCAAAAGACGAAACGTTGGAACGTGCGAACTGTCACAGACGAAATGAGTGAATCTGAAGACGAGTCTACAGATACAGACGACCCAATCTTCAAGATAGAAGAACTTTCAACAGTAAATTGCCCAGGAAAACAACTGTTCGCCAAGCTAAAGTTTTCAGACGAAACTCAACGGTATGTTACGGAATTAGAATGCCAGTTAGACACCGGAGCAACGTGCAACGTGATGAGTTATAGAGACCTGGCAGTCATCAATCAAACAAGTAATCTTCCATTGAAGAAAAGCAGGGTCAAGCTAAGATTATTCGACGGATCTACAATGAAACCCCGTGGCGTGGCGACAGTGAAAGTACACAGAAATGGCGCAGTAGACGAACTGAAATTCCAAATTGTGGACAAGACAAGTAAGCCATTATTATCTGCCGAAACCTGTGAGACACTGGGATTGGTGAAAGTTACAGTTGGAGATGAAATACCAGTTAACAGCGTGGTTTCTCAAACCGTAAAGCCTCGAAGTCCACTCACAAAGGAGAAAATTTTGAGGGAATACAAAGATGTTTTCGAAGGTCTTGGGCATATTGGAGACTCCAACAGCTTTGTTGTCGACCCAAAGCATACTCCTGTACAACATGCACCAAGGCGAATAGCTGTGACACTAAGGAAGGAAGTAAAAGAGAAGATTGAAGAGTTGGAGAAGAAAGGCATTATACGGAAAGTGACAGAACCAACGGAGTGGATCAGCAGTATGGTCGTTGTCGCGAAACCAGGAAAGATCAGAATATGTCTTGATCCCCGAGATTTGAATAAAGCGATTTTGAGACCCAAGTACCAGATGCCGACCTTAGAAGAAATTCTCCCAAGTCTAACCAATGCAAAGGTTTTTACCACCCTGGATGCTAAAGATGGGTTCTACCAGATCGGACTTGACGAAGCAAGCAGTAAGAAAACAACTTTCTGGACTCCATTTGGCAGGTACCGATACCTTAGAATGCCATTCGGTATTAATTTAGCACCAGAGGAGTTCGAATGCAGACTGCACGAGAAGCTCGATGGTTTGGAAGGTGTGGAAATCCTGAGAGATGACCTGCTGGTTGTTGGATATGGAGATACCCTGGCCGAAGCAGAGGTAAACCATGATGAAAACTTGGGAAGACTCTTGGACAGAGCTAGAGAAGTCAATCTTAAACTCAACAGTAAGAAGATGAACTTGAAGAAACCACAAGTCAAGTTCATGGGCCATATGATGAGTAAAGACGGTCTCAAGCTAGATCCCGACAAGGTCAAGGCAGTGAAAGACATGCCCAAGCCAACATGCAAGAAAGAGACTCTCAGTTTGCTGGGTTTTATCAATTACCTTGCGAGATTTCTGCCGAGATTGTCCGAAGTGGCCCAGCCTTTGAGAGATCTGACCCAAGCCAATGCCCAATTTGTTTGGTCCAAGCAGCACGGCAAAGCCTTTGAAGAGGTAAAGAAGTTGGTGGTCGAAGCTCCAGTCCTCAAGTACTATGATATCAATGAAAAAGTTACATTGCAATGCGATGCCAGTGAACGTGGTCTTGGCGCGACTCTTCTACAGAATGGCCAGCCGGTCGCTTTTGCGTCACGAACACTGTCCTCAGCGGAGCAGAGATACGCTCAGATTGAGAAGGAGTTTAGAAAACAGTAAATTTTCTAGCTTACGAATAGATAAAACACTCGATCGAAATTCACAATATCAACTGATTTATTTATAAAAATATGTACAAAAATATATACTAATCATGTGATCAAAACTGGAAAAACCAGTTATGTAAATAAACAGTAAAATCACTGTCACGTGTCCGATCACGTTTTCAACACTCCCCAAAGTTTATTCACTCTAGTGATAAACTTTTAACAAGAAATTCAAACAAAATTTAAGAGTTCTGTTCTCTTCGAACAAGTTCTCCAATTACCGCAGCGTTACGTCGGGGTCTTGAGCTATTGTCTTGCACAACTGGATCAGATTGATTAGCAATGGGCCGCATCGGTTGTTGCAATTCGTTGTCATCACTGGCTTTCACTTCAATGGGAATCAAATGTTGCACGACCCTTCGCAAATAAACTGGACGTTTATCACTGTTTGCCACCTTGACGATAACAGCGCGTACCTTTCCATCAGCTCCTGGAATAAGTTCCTCTACCTTTGCGAGCTTCCAATTACATCGTGCAGTCGAGTCCTTCTTCAATACCACTATATCTCCAACAGATACTTCCTGAGCGTTGTCTCCTTTCGTTACATTCGATTGTTCTCGTAGTCCGGTTAAGTATTCTCTCCTCCATTGTTCAGTCAGTTGTTGCAACAGATTTCTGTGATGACGAGCTCTTCTCGTCAAAGACTTGTGGGTGCTGATAATTTCATGATGAGCGCTGTTTGGTGTTGAGCTAATACGCCGTCCATAGATAAGATTTGAAGGAGTCAGCGGATAAGAAATCGACTCTGTATCGTCGTAAACATAAGTAATAGGTCTGGAATTGATCACCGTCTCTATTTCCACCAAGATCGTACGAATCTCTTCATAATTCAACGTCGAACGTCCCAATATTTTCTTGAGAGGTCTTTTAATGCTCCGAACCAGTCTCTCCCAAAACCCGCCCCACCAAGGGGCTTTTTCGATGATGAAATTCCAGGTGATTCGATTGTCGACAAGGTAGCGTTTCACCTCGTCCGACCTGGTTATTCTGCGCATTTCTTTGTTTGAAGACTTGAATGTCTTAGCGTTGTCGGAGGTTAAAGTAGCGGGTAGTCCTCGTCGACTAGAGAATCTTCTGAAGGCCAGCAAGAAATCTGAAACATTCAAACTTCGGCAAAGTTCCAAGTGTACGGCTCTCGTCGAAGCGCATGTAAACAAACACACGTACACCTTATTAGACTGCTTGTCGTAACCCTTTAGCGCCTTTGAATCGAAATAAATGGGACCTGCAAAATCTAGTCCAACGTGCGTGAAAGGTGGATCATCTGAAACTCTAGTGTATGGCAAATCGGTAGGTTGCTGAGGTTTGTAGAAGGCTCCTTCATGTTTGAGGCAAACAACGCAATGTCGGATGACTTTCTTTACCGCTTCACGTCCACGGATGACCCAGAAACGTTCCCTTAATGTGGTCAGAGTGTCCCTGATTCCACTGTGAAGTACAGCTTTATGAGTATGATCGATAAGCAAGCTGACAAATTTGTGCTTTGAAGGTAGTAAGACTGGATTCTTGCTGTTTGATGACAACGTACTATTACCAATCCTTCCACCACAACGGACGACTCCCCGTTGATCCAGATATAGACCAAATTGCGTAACATATTTTAATGTCAAAGAACTCTCGTCCTTTGACTTCTTCTGTGTAAGAAATCTAATTTCTTTGTCGAAAGAACTGGCTTGGACAGACTTGATCCACAACGTTTCTGCATCGTACAACTCCGAGGCCGTAAGGATTTCGTTAGTTGACGTACGAGTTTCCTTCGATAATACACGATTCATTAGCTCTTTAATAAATTTCATTACCAAAGCTGTAACGCGAAGTAACTTTGTTTGGTTGCTAAAACGCTCGATGTCGATTACTGCGTCGATGTTTGGAGCTGGGAATTCGGACGAATTCAATAACGAGTAAGAAATATTAGGCGTGTTCTTTGTAGCTTCTTGTAGGGCTAAATTGTTTTCTTCTTGTGTCGATTGAGGTTTAGGCCATTCACACTCTGGTCGGAGTAGAAACGATGGGCCATTCCACCAAGTTGTGTTGACAGAAAGGTCCTTTGCGTTTAGGCCACGAGAGGGAATGTCGGCGGGATTCAATTGGCCTGGACAATGCCTCCACGAATCTTTGGAGGTTAAACTTCGTATTTCTTCTACGCGATGCTGTACGTATTGCTTCCATATTCGTTCGTTCTTTATCCAACACATGGTGGTCATGGAGTCTGTCCAATTGATTGTTCTCAATTGCTTGACGGTCGAATTAAACTGGTTGACAAGTCTTGCAAGTAGAACTGCTCCCAACAATTCCAAGCGAGGAATTGTTTGCTTCTTTATTGGTGCTACTCTAGACTTTGAAGCTACCAAACGGACTTGAATTCGGCCATCTTCATAGATCGAACGCAGGTAAATAACTGCAGCATATGCACGGTCTGAAGCGTCACTGAAACCATGAATCTGAATTTCCACAGGGCTCGATGAAAAGTAACAACGGGGAATGCGTACCTTGTTGAGGCATTCCCACTCGTCTAGAAGTGACCTCCATGTTTGAAGCAGATTTCCTTCTAGGTCGCCATCCCAGTTGGTTTTGTTCAGACAGAGTTGTTGAAATAAGATCTTCATTTGGATGGTAGAAGGCGTCAAGAATCCAATCGGGTCAAATATCTTGGCTGTCAGACTGAGAACTGAACGCTTCGTCTCAGGAAGAGACTTTCCATACTTTGCCAAATCAGTTAAGTCGAAGAAAAATTCATCAGTATGTGTGTCCCAGTTCAGTCCCAGAACCTTGACAGTGGAATCGTTCTTTAATTCCGAATTTCCAATTGTAGTCGATGATTTTGCATATGACTCGTCATCTTCGGTTGTGACATTCGATGTTGATTTGGCGTGCTCGTGCAAGGTTTCATAATTCTCGATAGACTTCAACAAACTGTGCGAGTTCGAATTCCATTTGCGAAGGTTGAATCCACCCTTTGCCATTATTTCCTTTGATTTCTTGTACACGTTGAAGGCTTTCTCTTCATTCTCCTCTCCAGTGATCAAATCATCCACGTATAAAGACTTCTCCAATAATTCTACCATCTCAGGCTCGCTTTGTTTAAACAAACGTAAATGATGCTCTATCGTTGCACCTAAGATCGAAGGCGATGGTCGTAGGCCAAACACAAGTCGGTTGAAACGATATACTGCTATTTCGGGCTTCGAGGAAAATGGGTCTTCATACCACAAGAAACGGAGCATGTCTCTGTCGACTGGCTTGATACCCACCATTAAAAAAGCTTTCTCTATGTCACCAGTGAGACCGATCGCGTTCCATCGAAACTTCGTTAGTTGATCAAAAACATGAGGGATGTAATTTTCACCGACTTCTAAGCAATCATTCAAAGATCGCTCTTCTTTTGAATACTTGGCTGATCCATCATACACGACTCGAACCTTTGTTGTCTCACGATTTTTTCGGACTACCGCATGGTGAGGTGAATAATGAACTCCCTTCGACTTCTCTTCAGTTGCATCACTGATCGGTCCTAGGACCCTTTCAACTATCCCCTTTTGTAGTTGATCTTTGACGATTTCATCATAATCGCGAAGCAGGTTTGGCTCGTTTTTCAGCTTGTGGTGTAAGGACTTCAACCGGTTTTCACACATTCGGTAGTTGGTCGAAGATGGTGAATAATCTTCTATCCAGGGCAAACCCACTTCGTAACGACCATCACTTTCTTCGAAGACAGGTTGTTTACTTTGGTTCACTGATAACGATGGTTGACCATTGGATTTCTCTTCAAGATCTTTATCATCTCTTATGCCGATACTGTCGGTTTCCCAAAATCTTCTTAACACAGCCACTACTTCATTATCGGTTTCGAATTGACAGGGAGGTGGTGCACCAGAAATAATCAAGTTGGTGGTGGAGGCATTGTTGTAGGGTGTTGATGAATCTGTTGGACCAGAAACAAGCCAACCCAATTTACTATTTACGGCAGTGGGACCTGACTCTCCTCGAACAGATTCACTTGAAACAATGTCCCAATAGTAATCGGAACCAATGAGTACATCGATTGTATCGTGGTTGGCATTGTCAAAGTCCTCGGCCAAGTCTAAATCTTGAAGGTGAGGGTGGTCATCGAGATTCACTCTCAAAGGCAAGGCTGAGCATATAACTGGAAAAGTTAATGCAGAAATATCAATTGTTTCAGGGTTTCCAGGTCGTTGGAGTCGTAGGTGGACCAGGTCGCTCTTCTGTGTCTTGAAACGATTCTCACCAAATGTATTGATATTGAGCTTCTCGCGCTGAACAGACTTCAATTTTAACTTGGAACGCAAATGTTCTGTTAAATATGAGCGCTGACTTCCGTTGTCAAGGAGAATTCGGACAGAAACAGAAACGTCTCCGGTTTCATCAAGAGCAATAGCTCGGGCTGTTTGCAAAAGCACTCCATGTCGTTTCTTTCCAGCTGTGTTGCTCGTAGTAGTTACACTAACTGTTTCACTTGTTGTGGTGTCACTTGAAACTTGTGTTGGAGTTTCTTCCAACTTCTTTACATGGACCTTGTCGCAGATCGATTGATGATGACGTTTGTTACAATGTCTACAGTTCTTTTCGCTTGCGCAATCTTTCAAGTGATGTCCCTTTCGAAGACAATTATAACACCGACCGTGTTTTGCGAGGATTTCCTTTCGACTTTCGTAGGCAGTCACAACTTCACAGGATGCAGAATAATGTAAACCACTACAGAAGGCACAACGAATCTTAAACTCCCCTGACCCTGTTGTTTTTGTAAACAAAGCGCTGCCACCGAGCGGCATATGACCTTTGTTGTTACCTGAAGGCTTGCGGTTGTCAATGCCACTTGTTTTTGTCCCTTCGCTAGATTCTCGGGCGTCGATTTCGAATTTGATGGCTTCGAGAAGGTCGTCTATTTTCCAAATTTCGTTGGTGTTCTTACGAGCGATTTGCAGTCTTAGATCACTGGGAAGTTTAGACATGATAATAGGTATTAAAAGACTTCCATATTGATCAGATGACACACCAAGTGATGCCAAACCTCTCGCGTTTACGCTGATTCTGTCGTACACATATCGTAGTGAAGATAGTCGACCATCAGTGCAGGCTTGAATTTTTAGGATTTCATCCATGTGCGCTGATATGATGATTTGTGGTTTGCCAAAACGTTCTTGCAACATTTTAATGGCGTCGGTGTAATTTGCACTTGTGAGAGTTAAACCTTGAATAGCTCTCGCGGCGTTGCCTTCGAGTTGAGCGTTTAAATAGTTGAACTTGTCGATTGGGGATATATCACTGTTCAAATGAATTGCATTGTTAAACGAGTCCCAAAATGAGGTCCACTTCGTTACATCGCCTTTGAACTTCGGTAGAGATAATTTTGGTAGACGTGGTTTGACGACGTTGCTTGTATGACTTTGAGTTGTATCCGACTGAACATAAATGGTAGGTTGTTGACCACTGCTAATAACGACTGGTTTCGCATCTTTGATCTCCTTTCGGCATTCGATAATCCTGGCTACGATTGACTCGGAATCTTCGATTTCTTTTGTGATGTCGTTTAAATCGCACAATGAAGTGATTTGTTCGTCGATATCACTGAGGGTCTTTTGTTTCCCTTCCAATAAACAGCTAATAACCTCGAGTCGGCTTGTTATTTCCTCAGTGGGTTCTTGTGATATTAAATCGCTCGTCTCCCTTTCTAGTTTTGTGCATACTCCTCGATGGGCTCCTCTGATCGCCTTGAGTCTTTCGATCTTCGAAGTCGACATGTCGTTTACTCGTATAATCTCGTATATTCGCCTCTCGTATTATTCGTCTCTCGTTTACGATCTCAGCCCCACGTTGGGCGCCATTTAGAAAACAGTAAATTTTCTAGCTTACGAATAGATAAAACACTCGATCGAAATTCACAATATCAACTGATTTATTTATAAAAATATGTACAAAAATATATACTAATCATGTGATCAAAACTGGAAAAACCAGTTATGTAAATAAACAGTAAAATCACTGTCACGTGTCCGATCACGTTTTCAACAAGGAGTGTTTGGCAATTGTGTTTGGTTGCCAAAAATTCTCGCAATATATATCCAGAAGAGTGAAAGTTACCGTGGAGTCAGATCATAAGCCGTTGCAGTCGATCTTTAAGAAGCCGCTTTTAAATGCTCCCTGCCGACTCCAACGAATGATGCTCCGATTGCAGAGATATAACCTCGAGGTAATCTACAAACCAGGGTCACAGATGTATGTAGCCGATCATTTGTCAAGAGCGTCCTTGAAGGATACAGGTTCTGAGGATAAAGAATTCCAAGTGTTTTCACTGGAGCTTGAAGCCATGAGTCCTTTCGATTCCATCACAATAAGCAGCGAGAGACTACCTCAGTTACAGAAAGCTACAGAGCAAGATCCAACCATGCAGACCTTAAAGACAACCATTCTGATGGGTTGGCCAGAGCAAAGAGAGGAAGTCCCGGTACATATTAGAGAATACTGGAATTTCCGAGAGGAACTGACACTTCATAATGGTATTCTGTTTAAAAGTCAGCGAGTCATCATCCCTAAAGCCATGCGGTCGGAAATAACATCCAGAGCCCATTCATCTCACCAAGGAATTGCAGCATGCATTCGGAAAGCGAGAGATCTGGTGTTTTGGCCTTCTATGAGTAGAGACATCCAGGAAGCTGTTGAGAAATGTGAGGTATGCGCAGAGTACCAAGCGAAGAATGTACAACAGCCAATGCAGTCACACAGTATACCCAGTCGACCGTGGAGCAGACTAGGAACTGATTTGTTTAGCCTGAAGTCGAAGGACTACATTGTGCTTGTGGATAACTACTCAGATTTTATAGAAGTCAGCCAGCTGAAAGACACCACCTCGGCTACAATCGTAGAAGTCCTGAAGCAGCAGTTTAGTCGTCATGGCATACCAGATGTACTCGTATCAGATAACGGACCACAATTCACCAGCCGAGAGTTTGCAAGATTTTCCAGAGAATGGGAGTTCAAACACGTGACGTCATCGCCGTACCATCCGAAATCCAACGGCAAGGCCGAGTCTGCTGTTAAAGTTGCAAAGAATATCTTCAAGAAAGCCTATCGTGACAATCAAGATCCTTGGCTAGCGTTGCTGGATCATCGAAACACACCAACGCAAAGCATGGATTCGAGTCCTGCACAGAGGTTGATGTCGCGCAGAACTCGGGCGTTGGTTCCGGTCTCCTCAACTCTTCTGTATCCTAAAGTAGTGGAAGGTGTTAAAGAAAAGTTGAAGATTAAGAGACAGAGGGCCAAGAGTTTTCATGATAAGAGCACGAAGATTTTGCCTGAGCTTGAGATTGGTCAAGAAATCCGAGTTGGCAGTCAGAAAAACAAGACCTGGGATGTGGGAACCTGTGTCCAGAAACTGTCCGATCGTTCCTACGTAGTGCAAGCTAATGGAGAGACTATGCGTCGAAACAGACAGGATTTAAGACCAAAACGTGGTAGTGATGCAACCGTACGAGTACAGCCGAGCACAGCTGAGATTTCTGGAATGGAAAATGCCCCATCTGTAGCAGTACCCACTCCAGATACCACGATACCAGGAGAAGAACAACGATCTTCAGCTAGCACGGGTCAGAGTAAGGAGACTACACCTTTGAAGGTTCATGGTTCCTTGCAGTGTATGTCGGGTACAGTGAAGACAACAAGAACAAGAACCAGGACTATCAGACCACCTGTGAGGTTCGGTGACTATGTCCAAAACTAGTTTATGTATAAACATTCATTTAGGGTTATCGATCACTTATATACAAACACTTTAAATTGACGTATCTTGAATTCGAAGCTGCTATCTCAGAAACACTTTTGAATTACCGTAATTTTAGGTGTTGTCTTAGTTCTTTATATTTTAAAACAAAAAAAAAGAAAGAAAGGGAGATGTTGCATTAGGCATGCTGTTTCCGCTTCCTGTTATATTAGCATATTAGAATACATGTATATATATCTGTAGAATTTATGTAGGAGGGTTAGTTATTTTGTTAATAAAACTTGTGGACCAGAACAACAATGATGAACAATATTGTTGGAACAATGATGAACAATATTGTTGGAACAATGATGAACAATATTGTTGGATCAATGATGAACAATATTGTTGGATCAATGATGAACAATATAGTTGGAACAAATATGAAGAATATTGTTGTAACAAATATGAACATTAATATTGGAACAATGATGAGCAATATTGTTAACAGCGATGAACATTGTTGTAGCAACAATGATGAACAATATTGTAGCAACAATGATGAACAATATAGTTAGAACAAATATGAATAATATTGTAGGAACAATGATGAACAATATTGTTGGAACAATGATGAACAATATTGTTGGAACAATGATGAACAATATTGTTGGAACAATGATGAACAATATTGTAGCAACAATGATGAACAATATAGTTAGAACAAATATGAATAATATTGTAGGAACAATGATGAACAATATTGTTGGAACAATGATGAACAATATTGTTGGAACAATGATGAACAATATTGTTGGAACAGTGATGAACAATATTGTTGGAACAAATATGAATAATATTGTAGGAACAATGATGAACAATATTGTTGGAACAATGATGAACAATATTGTTGGAACAATGATGAACAATATTGTTGGAACAATGATGAACAATATAGTTGGAACAAATATGAATAATATTGTAGGAACAGTGATGAACAATATTGTTGGAACAATGATGAACAATATTGTTGGAACAATGATGAACAATATTGTAGCAACAATGATGAACAATATAGTTAGAACAAATATGAATAATATTATAGGAACAATGATGAACAATATTGTTGGAACAATGATGAACAATATTGTTGGAACAATGATGAACAATATTGTTGGAACAGTGATGAACAATATTGTTGGAACAAATATGAATAATATTGTAGGAACAATGATGAACAATATTGTTGGAACAATGATGAACAATATTGTTGGAACAATGATGAACAATATTGTTGGAACAATGATGAACAATATAGTTGGAACAAATATGAATAATATTGTAGGAACAATGATGAACAATATTGTTGGAACAATGATGAACAATATTGTTGGAACAATGATGAACAATATTGTTGGAACAATGATGAACAATATTGTTGGAACAAATAAGAATAATATTGTAGGAGCAATGATGAACCATATTGTTGGAACAATGATGAACAATATTGTTGGAACAAATATGAATAATATTGCGGAAACAATGATAAACAATATTGTAGGAACAATAATGAACAATATTGTTGGAATAATGACGAACAATAGACACAAATGAAGAAAAAAAACACGAGCCGAACCCTAGACTCGGCCTACCGCAGGTAACCCGAGTAATAAACATGACAACAAGTTCAGACAACAACGCTGTAACAACTCGTGCCATTTTTATTTATGTAACCTTATTGAAAACTGCCCATCCTTTTCTAGTTAATGTTTATGTATTTCTTTTTGTTTTATATTTTGATGTATATTTTTTTAGGATCATTCATAGGAACCGTATTTACGTTACCAGTATCCGGAATATTAATTAAATGGTACGGTTGGCCTGCTGTATTCTATTTTTTTGGTAAGTCTGAAATTATTTTACTGCATTTCGTATAAGTGCCAGTGTCAGTAAAAGGACAAACAAAATATAGCCTGACATGTCCAAAAGAGGTCAATATATGGTTGACAAGGAAAAGGTCTAAAAATATTAAGAACTAGCTTTTGAAATGCGCGAAAAAATGCAACTATTCAAGGTAGAGATCGTTCGGCAATAATATAGTGAGACTGGCGAGTGATATCTGGTTTTATCCTAGTGGAGTGAATAAATGACTTGTTGTTGGTTCCATTAAATTAATTTATAGCACTTGTGTCATTCCATTCGCTTACTGAAGCTGTGGCTTGGAGTCTTCGCTCATAGTGTATGCATGGATATCACTTTTTAAAATATAGGAAAGATCCGGATACTGGTATCTGCTATCCGGTAACAGTTTACAGGGTATTTACAGGATAATACTGCAGAATAATAAACTGGTGTAAATAAAATATTTTGACATTTGAAGGAGAGCTCAACAAATCATTAATAATTCATGAGGAAAACACAAAGGAAATCAGTACCATGTTCGTCTGTTAGAAAATCCTCCTGATTTACATAAACTTTAGCTTTGATTTTCTTGGCTTAATACGCCTATGAATTTATCAAATGGGTCGTTTCTTAATTTTTAAATGTTACTCATGTTTTAAGTATTATACTTGACTCATATATATTTCTAAAACTCATTAATAATTCATGAGGAAAACATAAAGAAAATCCATGTTTAATATGTGATATAGATTCCTCTTGATTTATATAAACTTTAGCTTTGATTTTCTCGACTTAGACAACGTCTTTTTAGAAAAATTACTACGCCAATGAACTTACTAAATCGGATCGTTTTAGAAGTCATTTACAGAATTCGTGTCCGTTCTGTATCGGGATACAGGCACTCGGCTTCTCCTCGTGTCTGTATACCCCGATACAGAACGGCCACTCATTCTGTAAATAGTATATATATATTTGTTATATAGCTAGAGTTTCACTGGATGCAACGATGACTGTCATTGGTTGGTTTGTGGTCACATGACCTTAGCTATACTTCAATATCTACCGAGCGGGCAAAAATTGAGAACTTATTGCCTGCTCGGTCAATAAGTTTTCAATTGTTGCCCGCTAGAACTTTGAACTCTTGACGGCATAAAGCTTGCTTGGTACGAAAAAAAGAATTATTTATAGGTCTTCAAAGTATGTGTGAAGATTAACTGGAGAAGTGTATTGCTGTTCTTTTGTTCTGAGACTCATACTTGTTTGGTTGAAGTGAAATTATACGGAGCCTGTCTTTTGTGTACTTTCCCTTGATAAACGTCGAAATTATTCAGTGAAACTCTAGCTATATAACAAAACACTTAATGTCTGATCCCTCGGGAAACAGTTAGTTTTGTTTTCCCCCGAGTCTCGATGTTTTCTCGACTTTGTCTCGGGAAATATCAAGACTCTCGGGAAAACAAAACTAACTGTTTCCCTCGGGAGCAGACATTAAGTGTATAATGTATACTATTGTCTAACTCTTATTGAACTTGCTACTATATTCGTTAATATTCAGTTGATCATATATCCGGTAAATAGCTATCCGGTCCGTATCCAGTAAAGTAGTGCATATAGGGTTCACCCCTAATATAATATAATATAATATGGCAGCTGTTCTAAGAATGAGATATTGAGGTGTTTTTGCTTTTTTTAACTAATTGGCTAATTCAGAGTTTCTTTTGATTTTAGGTGTTTTAGGAATACTGTGGAGCCTACTGTGGTTTCTTATGGTAACTGACTCTCCGAGTGACCACCCAAAAATCAGTAAAAAGGAATTGAAATATATCGAAAGCAGTTTGAATGGAGAAAGTACAAAAGATAAAGTTAGTTTTACGCTAAAACGTCAAGCTAAGAATACTCTATTTTTTAATTTTTTTAACTTTTTCTTTTCATGAAAATATTTTCATGAAATGCTTGTTTTGATAGAGATCGCAAGTAACACTTTAATATTTTGCCACTCGTTGTATGGGTTGTATCAAACTTATTTATACAGTAAAACCCTGTAAGAACCATGCACTGTAAGAATGTAAGAACCATGTGTGTAAGAACGTGCGTGTAAAAACCATGTACTATTTTTCACAAATTACCCAGAAAAGGTTCTTATTCATATTTGGTTTCTATGGAGAAAATAATGGCTATTTAGGTTCTTTAATAGGTTACTATATTTTTATGGGGAAATGTACTTATTGGCGGTCAAAAAACTAAGATGGGTGTGATTCCTTGCTTTTACACTGCTATTGGAATTATAAAACTGATGACGTATAAAACCAATAGAACAGGTCAAGGTTTATTTGTACTTTTAAGTTTAGGAGTAAGTACATTCTGTCAATTAATAACAAAAGTTTAAGTAACTGCATGGACACCCGAGAAAACTATGACTCCGAATGTCTGCGGCGCTGGCTACCATAATACATGACTTTTACAATATTTTACATTACATTACATTACATTACATTACATTACATTACATTACATTACATTACATGGTCATTACATTACATGGTCATTACATGACTAATGGAGGCAAATTTCAAATCTATGTTGAAATTATAAGACGTTTATGCTGAAATTGTAACTGATTCTTGCAAATAAGAACTTAATTGTTCCGTTTTTTTCAGGCCGAACAGGTTCTTATATATTGGGTGTCTAATAAAACGGATAAACAACAAATAAATTCCCAACGCAGCCAAGTGAAGAATCAGACATAGTTTAACACTACTCTGGCTTAAAAGATTTTTGAACATAGCTTAAAAAGTTACTGTTCATGACCCATTGTTTCGACACTCCGATCTAGTGTCTTCATCAGGATTGGTCGTTGTGAAGACAGGGCCTTCGCTCGAAACGTTAGACTACTATGTTCTCTGTTTCGGCAGTATATCTAACCTTACTATATTTCGATTCCCATATTTATACTCTCATAGAACCATTGATGACGTTATCTATCGACAAGATGCAAATAGTCTTCCGGCAATAGCGTGGGCGCTACACACTCCATTAAATGTAATGACGGCGGTCTATTGTCGGAACTTTATTAGCATCTTGTCGATAGATAACGTCATCAGTGGTTCTATGAGAGTATAAACATCGGACCTGTCTTCACCACGATCACCCTTGATGAGGACACTAGTTCGCAGTGTCGAAACGTTGGGGGCATGAACAGTAACTTTTTAAGCTACGTTCAAAAAACGTTTAAGCCAGAGTAGCGTTAAACTATATGTCTGATTCAGCCTGGATGTTATTAATTAACTAGGTTCTTACATATACGATTTTACTGTAATACTTATATATAGTTATTCTTTAATATAAGATGTACAAGCGTCGCGTATTATATACAGTATTTGTTACCACCGACAGGCCAGTGTAAATGCTCAGATCTGTCACATTATAAATTCCAAATTTGGAAAAAACCCAAGAATTAAAGTTTGTTAAGTCAACGTACGTTGTTCTTTCAACGTAACATATTCTAATAAAAAGTACATGTTATTTTGGAGTTTGACTTCAGGAGCTTATTTAGAACATATAAATTGAACTGTGCACGCTGTTATTACTGAAACTGAAGGATAGCAAAGTTGTAAATTATTATTTTCCCCCCTATTGTTGTTGACTAGTATACTCCAATGTTAGTGACATAAAGCTTGAACTTCTACATGCAGTATATGTAGAGAACAAACTGCTTCAATCAGACTGTCAATTGTGTGTTGTAATTAAGAATGTAAGTAGCTCAAGTGTATAATCGAGTGTTGATGGCACATTGTGCATGGTTACCACTTCTGCGACTCACGCAGGTTTGATTTCTGCTTGGTGAATATAGTTATCCAATTAAAATTTCACTTAGGCCGCATACCAACACCAATTGTTTTCCCCGGGTACACGTGTTTCTTCTTGTAGTAACATTGGACCAAAGAGAGATACAGTGTAGTCTTTACTGAATAGAACAGTTTAGATATAACTGTTATTAATAAAGTTAGTTTAATTTTGAGTAACAGACCAAATGATTTACTTCTTGTATATATAGAATGGCAGTGTTCCGTGGGAATCGATTTTAAGTTCTGGTCCAGTCTGGGCAATCGTTGCAGCTCATTTTAGTCAAAACTGGGGCTATTACACCTTGCTTACCACTCTGCCAACATACCTGAAGAAAGTGCTGAATATTGAGCTGCTCGCGGTAAATATATGCTCAGTCAAATGTCATGTTTTTCAATCAATCAATCAATCAATCAATCAATCAATCAATCAATCAATCAATCAATCAATCAATCAATCAGTCAATCAATCAATCAATCAATCAATCAATCAATCAATCAATCAATCAATCAATCAATTAATTAATTAATTAAGTAATTAATTAATTAAACTTAAAATATACATAATACGGCAAGACTTATGCCATCTTCACTTTTTCAGTACAGATAAACGGTTAACTTAACTAATTTACAAGTGGATATAAGTGTCTTTATATATACAAAGTGAATAAAGGATTACAAATTTCAGCTCGTGCTGAGGCAGTAGTTTATGCAAGACATATATGATTTGATACGGAAATTTGTTCAACTTGTCAAAACGATAGAATATTGTCAAGGCTAACAATGATAATTGTTAAAAAAGTTGTGGAAATTGTGGAAAAAAGGTAGAGAGAAGTAGACGACTTGACTATATTTTAAAATTTATAGCAGTCAGGAAGAAAATATTATATCATTTGACAAATTGAATAACATTTTTGTTTCAATCACATAATCTGTTTGCATAAACACTGCCTTACTGCGAGCTTGGTGTGCGTCATCGTGGTTTACCTCTAAATTTCCTTTGTGAGTTCAAGATCTTTTCAAGAAACAGCGCGCTAGCTAGTGCTGTGGATCAACCAGTCAGATGCACTGATCTCAAAAGTAGACGGATAGTGCAACCTATTGTCCACTGGTTCATAAAATGAAGCCAGCTAAACAAAAAAAATTTGCCATTACTGAGGGACCAAACATGCTGAAAAATGTCTTTATGTATTCTTTAAACGTCTTCCTTCCCCCAAAAGAATATTGAACTATATTTTCTTTCAAAGATTCAGCATCTCATTCAACAAAATGTTTATGTCGGTGCCAGAATACGCTAGAAAGACCATCACTTGGTCCCTTAGTAATGGCTGACTTCCGGCTTCATTTTTAAAACAATAGATACTTAATCCAGTATTATTTCGAGATCAGTGGTCAAATTAATGCTGACTGATTTTATCTGAATTGTTCAGAACAGCTTTGGCCAACCCTATTGTTAGTATTGTATACCTTTTCGTAGAAGATAGTACTTTCTTTGAATTCATTCCAATCGATTTCGTAAGTTCAAAAAGTGTATATTTCGTACAAAAAAGTTGTTCTCTACTGTGCGAATTAGGTATAGTTCCCAATTCAATAAAAAAGTGTATTAAAGAAGAAGTCCTGCAAATTACTATAAATGTTTAAAATTCAAAACGCGTAAGGTTGCAGTAATATATCAGAGCAATGCCAAAATAAAATCTTTTTGCGCTTATCTTCTACGTTTCTCTGCACAGCAAAAAATCATTTTCTTGTTTCAAGAAAAAAAAAACTTGTTTTAAGAATTTTTTTTCTTAAAATAAGAAATTTCTTATTTGGGAGAATAGCAAGAAATTTTTTCTTACTAAGAAAATCTAAGAAAATTATTTCTTAAAATAAGAAAATAATTTTCTTGTTCTAAGAAAAAGAAATCTTGATCCAAGAAAAAAACAACTTATTTCAAGATTTTTTTTTTCTTGAAATAAGAAATTTTTTATTTGGGAGAATAGCAAGAAATTTTTTTCTTAGGAAGAAAATCCATGAAAAATATTTCTTAAAACAAGAATAAATTTATGTTTTTTTTCTTGCCAAGAAAATATTTCATAAAACGAGATTAAAATTATGTTATTTTAACTCATGCACTGCATGCCATATTTCTCTCTTTGACAAATACATTTAAAAGGGTTACCATATTTTCTTAAAATAAGAATATATTTTCTTATAGAGAAACTCTTGAAAGAAATCGCATGCATGCAATAAATTATTATATAAGAATTATATGAATAATTATCTAGATTATATTATATTCTATTAGAATCTAATAATGTAATTTAAAAGGATTTTCTTACTAAAATATATATAATTATATTTAACACAATAATTCTGCATGCATGCATGTCTAATTTTAACTAATAACAATGTTAATAAGCTGAAAAGTGATAAAAATATACCTCTCAATTAAACACCAATATATAATTTTTAAGTCCAATAAACATATATCCTTCGGTAACATACAGTATAGATAAAAGAATATGGAGAAAGCAAATGCAGCCAACTGTTACTATTTTAAAAAAGGTTTAATGAGTTTAGTTTTCGCTGTGCTATGACATCATCAGAACTCTGAACTCATCAGAACTCAGAAAGTTCTGATGATGTTGTAGTATGATGAAAGCTAAACTCATTAAACCTTTCTAAAAAAGAAACAGTTGACTGCATTTACTTTTTCCATATCTTTTTACCAATACAGTATATAATAATAAAATTAAGGGGAAATGTTATAAGCTAAAAGTTGGCTGTTAAACAAAGCTGCAATATCCTCAGGAATTGTTTTGCCCTCAAAAACATAGTATTGTAAGATGTTCATGCCTACTTCATGTTGCTTTGGATAGTTGTAGTCCAGCAGATAAAAACATGCCAAAAACCCAACCACAGCTTCATCCATTTTCTTGGCGTCCATCCAGTACACAACAACATAAATATTTTCTTTTTCCACTATCATCATTGGCATATTTTATACATACTTTTTAATCCAAACATCTGGGTCTTCGTTTTCCTGAAAATTAATATAGCCTTAGCAAACAAGGATCAAGAAACTATTTGTTACATGTAAACATACATGTACCTGCATGTGCCTAACAGACAAACAGTAACAAGAAAATATTTAAATTTCAAGCATCTCACCTTCAATTCATGTAAAAGCTCCACTTTTTTTTTCGATGTCTTCTGTCTTCCAAATATTGTTGGCAAGTATTTCATTAGATACATGACTTTGGCATCTGTTAATTTCAAAATAAAGTAACGAAATCCATATATTAATAAAAACATTTTCTTAGTGGAGCACATACAGCACGCTGTCTCACCCCCAGACTCTTGTGTGGTGTACCGTGTTGGGACAGAGCTACACCACCAGGCCATGCTGGTATGCAGAGAGTAAACATAATTGCATAATTAATTTCAGAGAAACATGCTAGGTCGAAAATATATACATGTAACTTCCTTTTGCACTACACACATCATACTTGTACTTGTTGTATGTATGGAATGGAAGGTGAATGGCAATGATTCGACTTCATCAAGCAAGCAGGCAACACAGTCACCCATAAATTTAGAATCCAGCATGGACTCAATTCTACCTGACCCAGTTATGATCACATATTACCGTAAGTAAAATGATTGGTCCCTAAATATATAAAAGTGATACTCCAGTCTATCACACAACAAACATACTTAACTTAAGTCCAGGTATAATTATAAGTTTAATTATGGAAACCTTTTTAGATTCAATTTTTAAAGAAAAAGCTCTATGGTGTGAAAATTCTTGAATAAAGATCTAATAATCTTTCAACACTAGAGACTTTGGCTGAAATGTGGTGTCAGCAATAGCACCTCTAATTAAAATGTGGTTTCATCACTACAGTATGATTAACTTTTTTATTAAGAAATGTGCTGACATTAACTGCTGAACATTTGTTTAACTCTGAACAGCAGCAAACTAAGGGGGTGATGACACGGACCGGGCTAGCCGTCCTACATAAATTGTATGTCTTTTCAACATTACAATTACATGGCAAGCGAGCTAGCCCAGTTTCTCTGGATCCCGGTTGTCACAACCGGTTAACCGGGCCAGCCCAGTCCATGTTTAAATTTTAATATTCTTTGAAAAATGTTTAATATTCTTTGTAGTCTGGTATATGGCATACATGCATAAGTTCACCCCAGACTCCAACACTGAGAACATTGCTGTCTAGGAATATCTAGTTTTCAAGCAATGTTGTTGACACAGTAAAGCCTTTTCTTAAATTAAATATTGAAACATAACAGTTGTATACATCAAAAAGGGAATCAAATGGTCGAGTTTTTGTAAATGAATTACCTATAGTATGTAGGGGGTATATATATATTCAAAATTGCCGCCGTTGTTGATCAACAAATTTGTCAATTCCTGAAACAAACCATAAATCGTTTATGTAATTGTAATACTTATAAACTACGAAAATAAACATGTTTTGTAAGAATCAAACTGCAAATCGTTTGTGTTCCAACAATTACGAACATTTCTAGCGAATAAATTAAGAGCATTCTGTGGCGAAAAGATATAAAATACCCAAGTAGGTATCTGGTCGTTTCGTCCCCTAAACCGTTTCGTCCCCAGCCGTTTCGTCCCAACCTTTTTGGCCCCAACCTCTTCCGATCCACAAGCCCAGCCCATTTGTCGCATATAGCGAGCATGTTTCTTGGTGTGTTTAGCACTTACTTGTCGAATTCTTGTAACAAAAACGCGTATCTCGCCATTCTGAGTTGGTTGTCCGCGGTGGTTGGTTTTTCACAATAACCGATGAGTCATGGACACAATATCAAGGTAATTTAATTTCAACAGAGTCAACTGAAAGCACGAAAACCGCGTATCTCACCATTCCGAGTCGAAATTCGACTTAAATGATGATTTTGAGATCTGCGAAAGCAAAAAAACAACAAAAAAATACCGAGGGGAGTGGGGACGAAATGGTCGGGGACGAAACGGCGAGGGGACGAAACGACCATAAAACCCCAAGTATACCTTGCCGACTATTTCAAATTTAATACATACAAATCAGTATACAAAATTGCTGATTAAAGAATCTATGACTTACCTTCAATAATATGATCGCATCCATCGTCTGTATACGTCCAGCGAAGAACCATTTATAAACCAGAAGCAATAAATTACAAAGCAAAAGGCATGCAAATATATTGCAATCAGCAACGAACTTCCAATTCGAAAATGAACGCGTCACCCGGTTCCCGTGTCATCATGGGATAATAATCCCGCGTTAGCCTCGCGTGGTCTTATAGCACAAAACGTTTATGTAAATTCGCCCATAGTCACTCGAAAGTCGAAAGCCATACATTGCATGAGTTTTACAAATTAATATTTCTACTTTTTCATTCAACTTTATGGGCTAGTATATTTAGGTCATTTGACAAGTTTTGTGTCTAATCAAATAGTGTGTAGCATGCTGCACTAAATAACTGTTAGCAGAGGAATTTTGAAGATTTGAAAGGTATATAGTTAAAGTTTGGTGGAAATATTGGTGAAACACTTATAAACAAAATATGACAAATGGTAAACTTGGAAAAGCATTTGAAGCTCAACGTTATAACTTATAGAGATGAATAAAAAATCGAATAGAATATTCTAGTGGCACATATATGCATGCATGTGCTAGAAAATAATTTTATTGAGAGAAACTGGGTTTTTTTGTTTTAAGAAAATGAAAAATGTTTGGCATGTTCTAAGAAAATATATTTCTTATTGTAAAAAAATGGTTTTCTCATTTTAAGAAAATGTTTTCTTGTTTTGAGAAAATGAAAAATGTTGAACATATGCTTGAAAATATTTCTCATTTTAAGAAACTGGTTTTCTCATTCGTATAAAATATTTTCTTGTTTTAAGATACTAGTAAGTCTCGATCCTTGCAAAAAACTTTTTTCTCATTTTAAGAATTTTTTTTTCTTACTAAGAAAATAATTTTCTTATTTTAAGAATGTTTTTTCTTACTGAGAAAATGATTTTCTTATTTTAAGAATTTTTTTTCTTACTGAGAAAATGATTTTCTTATTTTAAGAATTTATTTCTTTCTAAGAAAATGATTTTCTTGTTTTAAGAAAAAATTTCTTAAAATAAGAAAAAAAATTCTTAATAAGAAAATCATTTTTTGCTGTGTGTTGTTTATTTATCTTTTCTTTGCTAGACTGGTTTCTTGTCATCTCTTCCGTATCTTGTAATGACATGTATTATTTATTTGGCTGGTTTATTGTCCGATTTCTTGAGATCAAAGGAAGCATTCACCACCACCTGCGTTAGAAAATTTTGCATATGTACAGGTAACTTGACGCTTAATATGAATTTGCAGTATCCAGAATCCTGAAGTCTGTTTGATCAATAATCGACGTCCGTGGAAATGCGTATCCGGATCATGGTTCTTATATTAATTACAAAAAGTATACTGAAATATTTGCAACTGTAGCAGTATATGTGTTATTAATGCTTGTTCTTACTGTATTGAAACATGTAAAGTGGTTTGCATGAAAACAGCATATAGGATCCTCCTATTGCAGCTATCTCACAGGCTCTTGCTTTTTGTTTTGTTTTGTTTTGTTTTGTTTTGTTTTGTTTTGTTTTGTTTTGTTTTGTTTTGTTTTGTGTTGTGTTGTGTTGTGTTGTGTTGTGTTGTGTTGTGTTGTGTTGTGTTGTGTTGTGTTGTGTTGTGTTGTGTTGTGTTGTGTTGTGTTGTGTTGTGTTGTGTTGTGTTGTGTTGTGTTGTGTTGTTTTGTTTTGTTTTGTTTTGTTGTGAAACACACGCACGATCTGTCCAAAACGTGTTTATTTCTTATGTTACTAGAAATACATAAATGCAATAAAATAACCCTTCGCCCGTTCTTACAATACTACCTGATTAGAAAACGTTAATGCAACCCCCCTTGCGCTCTTTTTATTGGGGGCCCGGAAATAGCTGCTCCTATCGGAACGATGAAAATATAGTCTTAATTCTGGTAGAATATTTGAAATAAAAAAACCAAACCTCTATATTTTTTAAGAAAAAGGTAACAAAGAACAAAGAAAAATTTAAGGATATTTCGTAAAAAACTATTGAGATGAACAAAATAGCACGTTGCACCCAGGTTTGAACTCGATCTCGTTTGCCTAAAAACCGACGATGTTACCAGCAGGCCACTGAAGAGACGTCAGAATTTTATCAAATTATTAGGGTTATATTTCACAGTTCTTTCTTTCCAATGTTTACAAAGAACATTGCTAGAGATCTGAAAATATTTGCATTTTGAAAAATAAACAACTGCTTGGCTGGCTGGCTGGCTGGCTGGCTGGCTGGCTGGCTGGCTGGCTGGCTGCCACGGCTATATTCATTTATGGTATTTTAAATTTATTTAAACCAATGTATTAATAAAAACAATTTTTCATTTCGAAATACACGTTAATAAATATTTCAACAGCATTTGTACGTTTTACAAAAGAAACATTGTTCCTTTTCCATTTTTTATGGTACGTTTAAAATACTTCAAGGACACATAAAATAGAAAACAAAATTAACAGTGATAGGATGTAAACAGGGAAACTCGAGCGGCTGCTCTATATTTTTACTGTTCGCTTAAACCTTTCGGCCTTTATTGTCGTTAGTTTTCTATTTTGACTATTTCTTTTAATTTTCTTCTTTCGAGTTTCGGTTGACGGGTTTCCTTCTAGTCACGTAAAAGTTGATTTGTTTCTGTTCTTTTGAAATGGATGTACGCATCCCAAAAAGTCATTTCTCAAGTCTTTTTGTCAAGAATATATTAGGTCAAATGATTTCTGTGAAGAACTATGTTGTTCCCAGTGCCCAACAATTTTCACCGCGCGTGGTCCGTCCGTCCGTCCGTCCGTCCGTCCGTCCGTCCGTCCGTCCGTCCGTCCGTCCGTCCGTCCGTCCGTCCGTCCGTCCGTCCGTCCGTCCGTCCGTCCGTCCATACATATATATATATATATATATATATATATATATATATATATATATATATATAATATAATATAATATTTCGTTGTTTGTAGTAGATAAAAGAGTGCTCAATACTGTGAATATTCAGCAGAGCAATATAAATTTTTTTTTAATAAATATCTTAAAACTGAAACATCGCTACTCCGAGTTTCACGCCTCGTTCGTCGAGACGATCTTCGGAGTAGCGATGTTTCAGTTTTAAGATATTTATTAAAAAAAATTTATATATATATATATATATATATATATATATATATATATATATATATATATATATTTAACAATTAGACAACGAGACCGAGTTTTCTATGAGCAGATAGTCTGACTATCTGCTCGTAGAAAACGAAGGCGAGTTGTCTAATTGTTTTAGTATCAACCATAAACAACTTTTCTTAACGTAAATAAGTCTTATCAAACATTGTTACAAATTTGCATATAGTTTTACCTTTTTGTTTGCAGTAGTAGTCCCCCCATTCAAAATGTAAGGTAGTTCGATGGCACATGATAAACAATCGCTCACAAAAAACGAGATTGTAATTACTTTTTTTTAAATTTGGTGATGATATACTCCACAGACATAAGCGAATTCGTTTTCTTATTCGAAAATGTCAAACTGAACAATTTTCCATTACTTTCGGGCCAATGTTTTCATGATTTCATCACTCGTATCTAAATTTTAGCGGACGCCATGTTTGGCCTAGTTTCCAGGTTTTGCTCGCAGCGTGAATATGTCGTGGCTTCTTCCAGGTATAAGAAGGTTTATCATTGGATAACGCTACTGTGGTCTATCACTAATAGACCATTAGTAGCTCAGCCAATCATAAAGCCGGATTTGTAATAGACCACTAGTTGATTGATACTAAATACAAATATTCAGGTCGCTCAAACTGACTCTACGCATGTCGAGATTAGCACCTCACCGGGCTCCGGGCCTTCGGCCCTACGCCTGGGCTCGGGGATTATACTGTATTTTGAGTTTTATATGTTATATAGTATTTTTATGTAGTATAATTTTTTTATATAGTATCAAGCAAATACATTGTTGCGGCTCTGCTAAATAGCTAATTAACCATAATTTTTGCTGGCATGGTTAAAGACTTTTGCACAGTAATGTATGTACAAATTAATGCCCTTTTTTGGCACACAGGAAAGCCTTTTTTTCGGAAAGAGTACTTGCCTTGATATTAAAAGCTTGTATTAGGACGTATAACTTATGTCCAGGATCATTGATGATAGCATAAAAATTTCAGCAATATTTCGATTGACATGCAAGAATGCTTCTCTGGCACTTTTCTTGTTCTTAGCCGCATGTATATTGTCAGTTCCATGAACCATTCAAGAACGGTATTCTCTTGTTCTCATGCTTCAATTTTATTTATTTTATTTAAAGGTTTTTTCTTTCAAGCAATATTCTTGGTTTTAGTTGGACACGTCACGGACAAGGGTGCTGCGATCACGTTGTTGTCGTTAGGTGTGGGTATGGGAGGTCTAATCTGGAGTGGATTTGGTGTGAACCACATCGACATTGCTCCAAGGTATTCCGGACTGCTAATGGGAATTACTAATTTTTTCGCTACTATTCCTGGAATTGTTGGTCCACCAATTGCTGGAGTACTTACTCCGAACGAGGTAGCTACTAATTGCGTTATTTGTATATATGCAGAGTATATAATATGGATATATAGTCTAATATAAATACAACCAAATTGGGTAATTTAAAAATTTATACATTAATAAATCTTAAATACAATTAAGTTAAAATATAGCAAAGCTACACAGCAAAAAATCACTTTCTTATTTTAAGAAAAAAAAACTTGTTTTAAGAATTTTTTTCTTAAAGTGCCACTAACCCCAAAAACTTTTTCTCGCAAATCTAAGAGCCCTTATTGAGTGGATTAGGCCAGTTAATAAATTATTGGTATTGGATGTTTCCTTGATCTTCTGTAGACGACCAAAGTTGCATCTGCATGTCCCATGGCGGAGTAGGAAAGGGAATGGGTATATTCCTGGTGTTACGTCAGACAAGTCAAACAAGGAACTCCTTTGAGCTCTGTCTGGTGAATACATAGAATTTTTTGGGTTGAAAATTCATTTTCTCAACTAACTCAATGTAAAAATTCTATGCATTCAGCAGGCAGAGCTCAAATGAGCTCCTTGTTTGGCTTGTCTGACGTCACACCAGGAATATACCCATTCCCTTTCCTTCTCCGCCATGGGACATGCATATGCCAATTTTTGCAACTTTGGTGGTCTACAGAAGACCAAAGAAATGTCCAATACCAATAATTTGTTCACTGGACTAATCCACTCAATAACGGCTTTTAGATTTGCGAAAAATTTTTTTTGAGGTTAGTGGCACTTTAAAACAAGAAAAATTTTCTAGGGAGAATAACAAGAAACTTTTTCTTAAGAAAATTTTTCTTAAGAAAATGTTTCTTATAATAAGAAAATAAATTCTTAATACAGGAATATATTTTCTTGTTTTAAGAAAAAAAATACTTATTTTAAGAATTTTTTTCTTAAAACAAAAATAATTTTCTTGGGAGAATAACAAGAAAATTTTTCTTAAGAAAATTTTTCTTATAATAAGAAAATAAATTCTTAATATAAGAATATATTTTCTTGTTTTAAGAAAAAAAATACTTATTTTAAGAATTTTTTTCTTAAAACAAGAATAATTTTCTTGGGAGAATAACAAGAAAACATTTCTTAAGAAAATTTTCTTAAGAATTTTTTTCTTGTAATAAGAAAATATTTTATATTATATATATATATATATATATATATATATATATATATATATATATATATATATATATATATATATATATATATATATATATATATATATATATATATATATATATATGTATAATATATATATTTAACACAATTCTACATACATGCATGCATGTCTAATTTTAATTAATAATAATGTCAATAAGCTGAAAAGTGGTAAAAATATACCTTTCAATTAAACACCAATATATAATTTTTAAGTCCAATAAACTTATATCCTTCAGTAACATATTGATAAAAGCAGCCAACATGTTACTGTTTTAAAAAAGGTTTAATGAGTTTAGCTTTCGCTGTACTACAACATCATCAGAACTCTGAACTCATCAGAACTCAGAAAGTTCTGACGTCGTAGTACGACAAAAGCTAAACTCATTAAACCTTTTTTAAAACAGTAACAGTTGACCACATTTACTTTTTCCATATCTTTTTACCAATATATATAATAATAAAATTAAGGGAAAATGTTATAAGCTACACAGATTCAGCTTTGTAGCATTTATACTGAGAAAGTTGGCTATTAAACAAAGCTGCAATATCCTCAGGAATTGTTTTGTCCTCAAAAACATAGTATTGTAAGATGTTCATGCCTACTTCATGTTGCTTTGAATAGTCACAGTCCATCAGATAAAAACATGCTGAAAACCCAACCACAGCTTCATCCATTTGCTTGGCATCCATCCAGTATAATATGTGTTTACTCACACAACATAAATATTTTCTTTTTCCACTACCATCATTGGCATATTTCCTACATGCTTTTTAATCCAAACATCTGGGTCTTCGTTTTCCTGAAAATTAATATAGCCTTAGCAAACAAGGATCAAGAAACTCTTTCTTACATCTAAACATACCTGCATGTGCCTAGCAGACATAACAAGAAAATATTTAAATTTCAAGTATCTCACCTTCAATTCATGGAAACGCTCAACTGTTTTTTTTCGATGTTTTCTGCCTTCCAAATAGTGTTGGCAAGTATTTCATTACATACATGACTTTGGCATCTGTAAATTTAAAAATAAAGTGACCAAATCCATATATTAATAAAAACATTTTCTTAGTGGAGCACATACAGCACGCTGTCTCACCCCCAGACCCTTGTGTGGTGTTGGGACAGAGTTACACCACCAGGCCATGCTGGTGTGCAGAGAGTAAACATAATTGCATAATTAATTTCAGAGAAACATGCTAGGTGGAAAATACATGTACAGACATGTAACTTCCTTTTGCACTACACACATCACACTTGTACTTGTCATATGGAATGGAATGGAAGGTGAATGGCAATGATTTGACTTCATCAAGCAAGTGGGCAACACAGTCACCCATAAATTTGGAATCCAGCATGGGCTCAATTCTACCTGACCCAGTTATAATCACATATTACCATAAGCAAAATGATTGGTCCCTAACATATAAAAGTGATACTCCGGTCTACCATACAACAAAACATACTTAACTTAAGTCCAGGTATAATTATAACTTTAATTATCGAAACTATTTTAGATTCAATTTTTAAAGAAAAAGCTCTATGGTGTGAAAATTCTTGAATAAAGATCTAATAAATTCAACACTAGAGATTTTGGCTAAAATGTGGTGTTGGCAATAGCACCTCTAATGAAAATGCGGTTTCATCAATACAGTGTGATTAACTTCTTTATTGAGAAATGTGCTGGCATTAACTACTGAACATTTGTTTAACTCTGAACATCAGCAAACTAAGGGGGTGATACATGGACCAGGCTAGCTGTCCTATATAAATTGTATGTCTTTTCAACATTTCAATTATATACATGGCAAGCGAGCTAGCCCAGTTTGCTGGTTGTCACAACCCGTTAACCGGGCCAGTACAGTCCATGTTTAAGTTTCAATATTCTTTGAAAAATGTTTAATATTCTTTGTAGTCTGGTTTATAGCATACATGCATAAGTTTGCCCCAGACTCCAACACTGAGAACATTGCTGTCTAGGAATATCTAATTTTCAAGCAATGTTGTTGACACAGTAAAGCCTTTTTTTAAATTAAATATTGAAACATAACAGTTGTATACATCAAAAAGGGAATCAAATGGTCGACTTTTTGTAAATGAATTACCTATAGTATGCAGGGAGTATATATATATATATATATATATATATATATATATATATATATATATATATATATATATATATATATATTTAAAATTGCCGCCGTTGTTGATGAACACAAAACAATTTGTCAATTCCCAAAACAAACCATAAATCCTTTAATTGTAATATTTATAAACTACGAAAATAAACATATTTTGTAAGAATCAAACCGCAAATCGTTTGTGTTCCGACAATTAAGAACATTTCTAGTGAATAAATTAAGAATATTCTGTGGCGAATAAATATAAAATACCCCGAGTATACCCAGTGCTGCCACTCTATTTTATCAATCTCACCTACCGCGTACTTATTTTCCCCCTACTTTCCCCTACGGGGATATTTTCATATTTCCCCTACGTTCCCCTACTTTACACGAAATCACCCCACGCCTTCACCTGCGAGCAGGTCTCCGTCGGGCGCTATACTGTAGGCTACTCCACCTTTAGGACAAAACAACAAATGTATTTAGATTCATTGCTTATATTTGACCCAATTATATACAGAACTACTAATACAAAATTATCAGATATTACAGGTAGAATTAGAAATGAAGACATGTAGATGGAATAGGGGAACTAATTAAACTGGTTTATTATGTATTTTGAGTTAAGGTCAGTAATAACGTCAAGCTAACCTAGAGGATCACTCTAACACACTATGAATGTATCAAAGACAATCATAAATTATTTTATACAAAAGTTTATGGGTTACCTGAACTGAAAATGTTATAAATTTAAAAATGTTTCGGTTAGCTGATCAAGGAAGTTGAAAGAAATATTCTTCCTTGCCATCAGGGCCACGGTATTCAGCTCTGCTTTTATGTTGGAACAATCGCTCGTATTCAAAAAAGCAACCATAGGACGGTTCTCTTTTGAGCTCTTTGCCAGGCGAATATGGGTAGTTGATTTTGTGTGGCCAATGAGTTCGGATTTTCCACACACAAGATCTTTGTCACAGAAGGAACAGTGTGCTTTCCTTCCACGCTGTGACATAGATAACCAACCACTCGCCCAACTTTCTCTTTCCCATTCCTGGCGGTATTTCTGCGCTCGATATTTTTTTTTGATAATCTTCGGTATGGTGCTGCTGTGGGTGACTGTCGGCCAGGCCGATATTAAAACTCTGATCCTGGCTGGTTCTAACCCAGTGTAGTCAAAGTATCATAATTTGTCATTACAAATAGACAGTGTGTGAGTTATTCGGAGTCGCGGAATCAAGATTCTATCTTGTCTGCGTTTCTGATAAATGAGTCATCACCTCAAACACGGTGAGACACCACAAACGACCCACATGGGAATTGTGAGAGAGCAATCAGAGCAATCATGCAAGTAATTACCGTTGGTAACTGGTTATTTGCTACGCACGATTGCCTCGCACGTGGGAGGTGCGCATGTGTCCGCAAGGGGTCTAGCCTGCGTGTCAGGCTCTTAACTTGTTATGGGGCGCGGGTTTAGGGGGGGGGGGGGGAGGGCTACAAGAGGGCCACCATTGCAGCTCTGCCAGCGACCCCTTTATTTATTCGTGTTTTTCTTGTGTTTTTTTCTAAACTTTTATATTATCGTCAATTCCCCTACATTCCCCGACATATAGGCTGTTTTCCCCGTAGGTTTCCCCTACAACCTACAATTAGCCATATTCCCCTACCGTAGGGGAATTCCCCTACGAGTGGCAGCGCTGAGTATACCTACCAGTGTGAAGGTAGCCTCAGATTCGGCCTCGGATTCGGCCTCGGATTCAGCCTCGGATTCAGCCTCGGATTCGCAAAGCAAATATTTAACTTTAAATAATTCACTCAATAATCAACCGATCGGCACACAGGATACACCAAATTAAAGCTTATTATTCTATCTTTCTGGCCCACGATTAATGGCGTTCGTTTGAACAATTTGTAGAGGTAAAAAATAACGATTTAATATAAAGTATCCACTTTTTAGGTAAACAAATAGATCAAATTCGCCGGGACCATCTTGGGGGAAAAATTTCGATGGCTTCAGTTATTTTTTAATGCCTTTGCTATATATGAAAATGAAGCTCGTTCTATCATCTCGTTGGCCCAAGAAAAACTAGAATTGGCCCAGATCTGGTTCGAAAGTTATTCGTTTTTAAAGCGAGGCGCCAAAACTGTATATAGCACAGCGAGCCGAATTCACTTGTAGCTGACGTAACTCTTTGGGGGAATATTTCGAGGGCTTATGTTAACTTTCACCGGCTTTCCTATATATCAAAATGAAGCTCGTTCTATCATCTCGCTGGCCCAAGAAAAACTAGAAGTGGCCCAGATCTGGTTCAAAAGTTATTAGTTTTTAAAGCGAGGCGCCAAAACTGTCAATTGCACAGCGCTCTAAAAATTAGAACACTTTAGTCTTTATTATTAGATTCGCCGGGACCGTCTTTGGGGAAAAATTTTGATGGCGTCTGTTATTTTTAAATGGCTGTTCTATATATCAAAATGAAGCTCGTTCTATCATCTCACTGGCCCAAGAAAAACTAGAAGTGGCCCAGATCTGGTTCAAAAGTTATTAGTTTTTAAAGCGAGGCGCCAAAACTGTCAATTGCACAGCGCTCTAAAAATTAGAACACTTTAGTCTTTATTATTAGATTCGCCGGGACCGTTTTTGGGGAAAAATTTCGATGGCGTCTGTTATTTTTAAAGGCTGTTCTATATATCAAAATGAAGCTCGTTCTATCATCTCACTGGCCCAAGAAAAACTAGAAGTGGCCCAGATCTGGTTCAAAAGTTATTAGTTTTTAAAGCGAGGCGCCAAAACTGTCAATTGCACAGCGCTCTAAAAATTAGAACACTTTAGTCTTTATTATTAGATTCGCCGGGACCGTATTTGGGGAAAAATTTCGATGGCGTCTGTTATTTTTAAATGCTGTTCTATATATCAAAATGAAGCTCGTTCTATCATCTCACTGGCCCAAGAAAAACTAGAAGTGGCCCAGATCTGGTTCAAAAGTTATTCGTTTTTAAAGCGAGGCGCCAAAACTGTCAATTGCACAGCGCTCTAAAAATTAGAACACTTTAGTCTTTATTATTAGATTCGCCGGGACCGTATTTGGGGAAAAATTTCGATGGCGTCTGTTATTTTTAAATGCTGTTCTATATATCAAAATGAAGCTCGTTCTATCATCTCACTGGCCCAAGAAAAACTAGAAGTGGCCCAGATCTGGTTCAAAAGTTATTCGTTTTTAAAGCGACGCGCCAAAACTGTAAATAGCACAGCGAGCCGAATTCACTTGTAGCTGAAATAACTCTTTGGGGGAAATATTTCGAGGGCTTATGTTAACTTTCACCGGCTTTCCTATATATCAAAATGAAGCTCGTTCTATCATCTCGCTGGCCCAAGAAAAACTAGAAGTGGCCCAGATCTGGTTCAAAAGTTATTAGTTTTTAAAGCGAGGCGCCAAAACTGTCAATTGCACAGCGCTCTAAAAATTAGAACACTTTAGTCTTTATTATTAGATTCGCCGGGACCGTTTTTGGGGAAAAATTTCGATGGCGTCTGTTATTTTTAAAGGCTGTTCTATATATCAAAATGAAGCTCGTTCTATCATCTCACTGGCCCAAGAAAAACTAGAAGTGGCCCAGATCTGGTTCAAAAGTTATTAGTTTTTAAAGCGAGGCGCCAAAACTGTCAATTGCACAGCGCTCTAAAAATTAGAACACTTTAGGCTTTATTATTAGATTCGCCGGGACCGTTATGGGGAAAAAAATTCGATGGCGTCTGTTATTTTTTAATGGCTGTGCTATATATCAAAATGAAGCTCGTTCTATCATCTCACTGGCCCAAGAAAAACTAGAAGTGGCCCAGATCTGGTTCAAAAGTTATTCGTTTTTAAAGCGACGCGCCAAAACTGTAAATAGCACAGCGAGCCGAATTCACTTGTAGCTGAAATAACTCTTTGGGGGAAATATTTCGAGGGCTTATGTTAACTTTCACCGGCTTTCCTATATATCAAAATGAAGCTCGTTCTATCATCTCGCTGGCCCAAGAAAAACTAGAAGTGGCCCAGATCTGGTTCAAAAGTTATTAGTTTTTAAAGCGAGGCGCCAAAACTGTCAATTGCACAGCGCTCTAAAAATTAGAACACTTTAGGCTTTATTATTAGATTCGCCGGGACCGTTATGGGGAAAAAAATTCGATGGCGTCTGTTATTTTTTAATGGCTGTGCTATATATCAAAATGAAGCTCGTTCTATCATCTCACTGGCCCAAGAAAAACTAGAAGCGGCCCAGATCTGGTTCAAAAGTTATTCGTTTTTAAAGCGACGCGCCAAAACTGTAAATAGCACAGCGAGCCGAGTTCACTTGTAGCTGAAATAACTCTTTGGGGGAAATATTTCGAGGGCTTATGTTAACTTTCATCGGCTTTCCTATATATCAAAATGAAGCTCGTTCTATCATCCCGCTGGCCCAAGAAAAACTAGAAGTGGCCCAGATCTAGTTCAAAAGTTATTAGTTTTTAAAGCGAGGCGCCAAAACTGTCAATTGCACAGCGCTCTAGGAATTAGAACGTACGTTAGTCTTTATTATTAAATTCGCCGGGACCGTTTTGGGGGAAAAATTTCGATGGCGTCTGTTATTTTTTAATGGCTGTGCTATATATCAAAATGAAGCTCGTTCTATCATCTCGCTGGCCCAAGAAAAACTAGAAGTGGCCCAGATCTGGTTCAAAAGTTATTATTTTTTAAAGCGAGGCGCCAAAACTGTCAATTACACAGCGCTCTAAAAATTAGAACACTTTAGTCTTTATTATTAGATTCGCCGGGACCGTTCTGGGGGAAAAATTTCGATGGCGTCTGGGGTTTTTTAATGGCTGTGCTATATATCAAAATGAAGCTCATTCTATCTTCTTGCTGGCCAAGAAAAATTAGAATTGTCCCAGATCTGGTTCAAAAGTTATTACTTTTTAAAGCGAGGCGCCAAAACTGTAAATAGATTTTTATTAAAGATTTTTATTTCCGGCGCGCTGTAATTGACAGTTTGGGCTTCTCGCTTTAAAAGCGAATAACTCTTGAACCAAATCTGGGCCAATTCTAATTTTTCTTGGGCCAGCAAGAAGATAGAATGAGCTTCATTTTGATATATATGAAAGCCGCTTAAAATTAAAAGAAGCCATCGAAATGTTTCCCCCAAGACCATCCCGACGAATTAATAATAATTAATAATAATTAATAAGTATTCTGTTTTTAGCGCGCTGTGTAATTATAAACAATATGGGTGTCTCGCTTTAAAAGCGAATAACTCTTGAACCAGATCTGGGCCACTTCTAATTCTTCTTGGGCCAGCAAGAAGATAGAATGAGCTTCATTTTGGTATATAGGAAAGCCGGTGAAAGTTAACATAAGCCCTCGAAATATTTCCCCCAAAGAGTTATGTCAGCTACAAGTGAATTCGGCTCGCTGTGCTATTTACAGTTTTGGCGCGTCGCTTTAAAAACGAATAACTTTTGAACCAGATCTGGGCCACTTCTAGTTTTTCTTGGGCCAGCGAGATGATAGAACGAGCTTCATTTTGATATATAGCACAGCCATTAAAAAATAACAGACGCCATCGAAATTTTTCCCCCCAAACGGTCCCGGCGAATTTAATAATAAAGCCTAAAGTGTTCTAATTTTTAGAGTGCTGTGCAATTGACAGTTTTGGCGCCTCGCTTTAAAAACTAATAACTTTTGAACCAGATCTGGGCCACTTCTAGTTTTTCTTGGGCCAGCGAGATGATAGAACGAGCTTCATTTTGATATATAGGAAAGCCGGTGAAAGTTAACATAAGCCCTCGAAATATTTCCCCCAAAGAGTTATTTCAGCTACAAGTGAATTCGGCTCGCTGTGCTATTTACAGTTTTGGCGCGTCGCTTTAAAAACGAATAACTTTTGAACCAGATCTGGGCCACTTCTAGTTTTTCTTGGGCCAGTGAGATGATAGAACGAGCTTCATTTTGATATATAGCACAGCCATTAAAAAATAACAGACGCCATCGAAATTTTTCCCCCAAAACGGTCCCGGCGAATCTAATAATAAAGACTAAAGTGTTCTAATTTTTAGAGCGCTGTGCAATTGACAGTTTTGGCGCCTCGCTTTAAAAACTAATAACTTTTGAACCAGATCTGGGCCACTTCTAGTTTTTCTTGGGCCAGCGAGATGATAGAACGAGCTTCATTTTGATATATAGGAAAGCCGGTGAAAGTTAACATAAGCCCTCGAAATATTTCCCCCAAAGAGTTATTTCAGCTACAAGTGAATTCGGCTCGCTGTGCTATTTACAGTTTTGGCGCGTCGCTTTAAAAACAAATAACTTTTGAACCAGATCTGAGCCACTTCTAGTTTTTCTTGGGCCAGCGAGATGATAGAACGAGCTTCATTTTGATATATAGGAAAGCCAGTGAAAGTTAACATAAGCCCTCGAAATATTTCCCCCAAAGAGTTATTTCAGCTACAAGTGAATTCGGCTCGCTGTGCTATTTACAGTTTTGGCGCGTCGCTTTAAAAACAAATAACTTTTGAACCAGATCTGGGCCACTTCTAGTTTTTCTTGGTCCAGCGAGATGATAGAACGAGCTTCATTTTGATATATTGCAAAGGCATTAAAAAATAACAGATGCCATCGAAATTTTTCCCCCAAGATGGTCCCGGCGAATTTGATCTATTTGTTTACCTAAAAAGTGGATACTTTATATTAAATCGTTATTTTTTACCTCTACAAATTGTTCAAACGAACGCCATTAATCGTGGGCCAGAAAGATAGAATAATAAGCTTTAATTTGGTGTATCCTGCGTGCCGATCGGTTGATTATTGAGTGAATTATTTAAAGTGAAATATTTGCTTTGCGAATCCGAGGCTGAATCCGAGGCCGAATCTGAATCCGAGGCCGAATCCGAGGCCGAATCCAAGGCCGAATCTGAGGCTACCTTCACACTGGTAGTATACCTTGCCGACTATTTCAAATCACTTCAAATTGAATACATACAAATCAGTACACAAAATTGCTGATTAAAGAATCTGTGACTTACCTTCAATAATGTGATCGCATCCATCGTCTGTATACATGTAGGTCTAGCGAAGAGCCATTTATAAACCAGAAGCAATAAATTACAAAGCAAAAGGCAAACAAGCAATATCGCCAACGAACTTCCAATTTAATTCGAAAATGAACGCGTCACCGGGTTCCCGCGTCATCATGGGATAATCCCGCGTTAGCCTCGCGTGGTCTTAAGGACACAAAACGTTTTGTAAATTCGCCGAGTTTTACAAATTAATATTTCTACTTTTTAATTCAAGTTTATGGGCTAGTATATTTAGGTCATTTGGCATGTTTTGTGTCTAATCAAATAGTGTGTAGCATGCTGCAGTAAAGATCTGTTAGCACAGGAATTTTGAAGTTAAAGCTTGGTGGAAATATAATATTGGTGAAACACTTATAAACAAAATATGACAAATGGTAAACTTGGAAAAGCATTTGAAGCTCAATGTTATAACTTAGAGATGAATGAAAAATCGAATAGAATATTCTATATAATATTCTAGTGGCACATATGTGCATGCATGCATGTGCTAGAAGATATTCTTATTTAGAGAAACTGGTTTTCTTGTTTTAAGAAAATGAAAAATGTTCGGCATGTTCTAAGAAAATATTTCTCATTTTGAGAAACTGGTTTTCTCATTCATATATAATATTTTCTTGTTTTAAGATAATAGTAAATCTCGATCCTTACAAGAAATTTTTTTTCTCATTTTAAGAATTTTTTTTCTTACTAAGAAAATGATTTTCTTATTTTAAGAATGTTTTTCTTACTGAGAAAATGATTTTCTTATTTTAAGAATTTTTTTCTTACTGAGAAAATGATTTTCTTCTTTTAAGAAGTTATTTCTTTCTAAGAAAATGATTTTCTTGTTTTAAGAAACATTTTCTTAAAATAAGAAAAAAATTCTTAATAAGAAAATCATTTTTTGCTGTGTAAGTAACTGCATAGCGATTTTTTTTTTTAAATCGTACGTCGTTGTGCGTGTGGTTATTTCATGTGTGAATCAAGCTTTAACAAACGTATGTACCGCGAACATCTATACCAAGCGTTGCATGTGTATCACATGTACAAATAGCACTCTAAACATTACTATAATTTTTTTATCATTGTCAAACAGACTGTAACAGAATGGAGAATGGTATTTTATATTTCTGGAGGCGTTTCCGTCTTTGGTCTTATTGTGTATTTTGTGCTTGGATCGGGAGAGAAGCAAAAATGGAATGACAATGAATACAAAGCAGTACCAGCGTCTCCTTTGTCCTCGCCGAAGTAGTAACGGAATCCTAACGAGATATCGTGGTATACAGAGTACATACACTCTTAAAATGGCTAAAATACGCTTAGTATACTATATATATATATATATATATATATATATATATATATATATATTACATTGCATTGCATTACATTGCATTACATTACATTGCATTGCATTGCATTGCATTGCATTGCATTGCATTGCATTGCATTGCATTGCATTGCATTGCATTGCATTGCATTGCATATATATATATATATATATATATATATATATATATATATATATATATATATGCAATGCAATGCAATGCAATGCAATGCAATGCAATGCAATGCAATGCAATGCAATGCAATATATATATATATATATATATATATATATATATATATATATATATATATATATATATATATATATATATATAGTTAAGAAATAGAAAACATTTATATATATATATATATGTAGTTAAGAAATAGAAAACATTTCCCGTGTTTCTATAGAGTTATAGAAACACAAGGGGAAGCTTGGGAGAACGAGAAATTACAGTGGTAGCACGAGCCCGCAGGGCGAATGTTTCCACAATATTTCGAGTTCTTCCAAACCTCCACAAGTGTTTCTAGAGCTCTATAGGAACACGGAAAAAAGGTTTTCTATTTCCTTTCGAAAGTGAAATAGAAAACCTTTTTCGCCAATTAATGACAAAGTATTTGAGGCTATTTCGTCATGTCAAATGCTTTCCAAGAGCAAATACTTAATCTCATGGCGATACTCAGTTTGTTCTGTGCATGTGCGATATTTCAAATATATATAATGTATATAGTTACTGTTTGCTATCATCTTTGAAAATATGAACAAAGAATGGAGAAAAGCACGAGTGAGAATATTTTCCAACCGGGGTTCTTTTTCCGCTTTGAAGTTTACCGGGTTTCCCAATCGAACCTCAATTGACTATGGTAAATAGTACAAGAGCTGGTGCGTGCGCAGAATTGACTGTATTTAACCTTTAAAATGCTACTGCGACAAAAAATTATTTATCTAAAATCAGTGGAGTGCTCGTCGGGCCCCAAATGACGACGCATAAATAACAAGCCTAACGCAAAGGAATGTAATCACGTGAGAGAGGTAAACAAAGACGTTTCGATCTTTGCATGAAAAGATCTCGCAAATCAACGTTTTATGTGTACCGCATGTAAAGGAACCATATGAAATAAATTTTCCGTAAAGACTGCATTCCTTCACTCACGTATTACATTCCTTTGCGTTAGGCTTGTTATTGACGCGTCGTTATTTTGGGCCCGACGAACCCTCGGTAGTAGAATATTATTTCGACAACGAGAATAGCGTATACCTAGTTTCTCAATGTTTTTCCAATATGCCATTTTTCTATACTTGTTAAGCCTTGTTACAAACTACATGTCTTGAGCATATATATATATATATATATATATATATATATATATATATATATATATATATATATACACGAACTCAAAATATTGAGTCAAAAAAGAAATGAATCTATCTCAGGATACACGCTTGAACATAAATAGGGCACACCCGATCAAATAACAGGTTTGTGAAATTTTAGCGCACTGCACTGTGTAACTTTCTCTCGCTTTGAACTCTTTCCCAATCTCTAGTTTGTTTTTGAAACATGCACGTGTCGTGTATTCAGTGAGACGGACTAAAGAGAAGCAAGAAATATTGAAAAATAGGTACGCAATGCGTACATGCGGATACTGGTTTTTATTTGGCCTACAGATAGTGGTTGAACAACGTAAATTGTTCGCCAAAATATACTGAAAATGCTTGATAACCTTGTGACATATCAGCATATGCTCTCACGTATCATCTAGAATCGACAATAATTATTAATGTTTAAATGCCTTTAATAACTTAAGAAGATAAATGCTTAATTCTAGCCCTTACTTAAACTCCAACCCAATCCCTAACCCAAGCCCTGCCCCAACTCTAATCTTAAAATGACAATTTTAGGTAAATGCGATGCTGAATTACTGAACACGAAAAAGTATTGCATGTAAACGAGCACTGACCGCGCGCTTGCTTTAGTATATTAAGATAACAGTGAATACATATAATATCATAACCTAAAAGCTATGAAATGCATACTATCTGGTATATAGGTATATGGTTTAGAAAGCAGTCACTGATTTGCAAAAATTGACAAAATCGTTTAAACTTTACTGTATATCGACAGACCAGTAGACCACTATCAGCTATCAACTCGTCGTGGATATTTTCTTGGCGTCTTGTGATTGCGTGCAAAAGCGAAACTCGACTTCCAATCTTCCAGTGGTTGTTCTGCTCGTAAACCCTTCGGACATACGAATAAGACTTCTGAAGTATGCCCTCTCTCCTCCGCAGAGGCTTTTATCACTTCACTATAATTTGGAAATATGAAAATCCGATGAAAATGCAGTTTTATTTATTGTTCAACCTGCTGTTTGTTCTTTTTGTAATCTTGGCGGCAAGCAGCTTTTGGCACAGCATAACCTATGTTGACTTGATTTATTTTTGCGACGTCATTACAACTTGTTTTCCCCTGGACATGTTAACTGTTCAGTTTTGTGAACAGGAAAAAAAACGTGAAACGCGGTCCCCATATTCGCATTAAAATATGATACTTATATCGCTTTAATTTCGCTTGAGTATAATGTTAGGTAAATGGGCAAAAACAGGAAACGCGGACGCTAATCGCATTGTTAAAGAATATGATATTTTTATGTTTTATATGTCTATGTTTTAGACTCTGGTAACATATGCATTCATGCGTCTCAATAATCGATGTTCAACGCGTTTTTTGAATGGGTATTGAATACGTCTACATGTAACATAAATAATGCCAAGCACGGTGGATTTCTGCGTGTAAACCTATAGCTAAAACATCTTGGTCGAGCGCTTATAACACGTAAACACTTGAAACATTTAATAGTTAAAAGGGCATTCAGATTTCAGAAAGATCTTTAATCCGAAGCCAAACAAGCGCGCACACTGTTTCTTCGTCCTTGGAAAGCTTGTCGTTTAGGCGACAAAGTCGAAATGCGTTCCGGATTTATTATAGTAGGCTAACACCTTGTATGGTTTTATTAGGTGATGCTGTATTGAACACGAGAAACTATGGCATGTAAATGTGCAGTCACCGCGCGCTTGTATTTATAGTATAAAACAACAGTACATACATACATACACATACATACATGCATGCATAAAAATGTATTAAAATGCTGAAATACATATTGTTTCGAAACCAGACTATCCGCAAAAATTCTCAAAAACGTTCAAATTTATACGGACAGACCAGTAGCCCACTCTGCGCTGTGGACTTGTCATCATATTTCTTGGCGTCTTGTGATGGCGTGCAAATGTTCATTACCTGAAACAAAACTCAACATTTATCTCCCACTCGTTCGTGTTCACGTTCGTAAACCCTTCTGACCTATAAATAAGACTTCTGAAGTATGCTGATTCGGACTATTGCTAATGGTCTGCGTTGATCACGTGATTGACGAAAACATTCTCACACACACACATCCGCGCTCATGACATAGCGGATTATGGTTTAGCAACCAGTATCCGCAAAAACCAAGAACGCCATTCTCTTTTTTTCGGAATTGTGTTTTAATAAGGTCGCATTATTCTATTAAAGATATTTAATGCGAAATTATTTCTTTTCTCTTATTTATTTAACCATTTTAACGGTTCAAATGAATCGTTGAAGTAATTGAGCTTTGTGCCATATATTAAAGAGTAATACATATATTACGTATAGTTGTCAATAGATATTGTATAGTAAAATATAGAGATTATAGGTATAGAAATTATATGTTATTGTAATTTATCAACACAATAAAGTGCAAGTGCATGCGTGATTTCAAAGAATCTTATTTGTCCATCTGCCTGTTCGTTCGTTCGTTCGTTCGTTCGTTCGTTCGTTCGTTCGTTCGTTCGTTCGTTCGTTCGTTCGTTCGTTCGTTCGTTCGTTCGTTCGTTCGTTCGTTCGTTCGTTCGTTCGTTCGTTCGTTCGTTCGTTCGTTCGTTCGTTCGTTCGTTCGTTCGTTCGTTCGTTCGTTCGTTCGTTCGTTCGTTCGTTCGTTCGTTCGTTCGTTCGTTCGTTCGTTCGTTCGTTCGTTCGTTCGTTCGTTCGTTCGTTCGTTCGTTCGTTCGTTCGTTCGTTCGTTCGTTCGTTCGTTCGTTCGTTCGTTCGTTGCATATGCCAACTGTGCTCATCGAAGCAAAGCAAGAGCAGAATAGTGCCACATACTTGATTTTAGCCTAGGGGTATATTTTAAAGGTAAACTAAAGGTATAATTGTCCATGGCAGACTAATGAATTGTAATACAGAAAGGAATACATAATATTATATTCATCAATAACAAGTATACAATCATTTCAAGGTCACACATACATTTCAACGTTTGGTGGCACTGTTGTGTAAAATGCTGCATTGTGCGATACTACCTTTAATAGGAATCGATAGAATGCTGCATTGTGCAGTAGTACCTTTAATAGGAATCAATATAGTGCTGGATATTCGCCAAGCCGCCGCGGCGAGGTGATTCACCGACACTGAGGTGAATAATTGTTTTAGCATATACCTCATAAATGAAATAACAAGTTTAACATTATTATATTTTTCGGTATTTTTATACAAGAGTAACAAGACACGGCCGTCGGACGCTAGCAACTTGGCGTACTCGATTATTTGTCGACAAAACAGTTTTTACAACTTTCGAAACATTAATGGCTAGAAAATTGTAAAGAAACATACCTTTGGACACTCTTCTAAGGAACGTTAATCAGTACAAATTTATAACTTTATCGTACCAATTTATTATAAGCAATGTACTATATATACCTAAACAATCTGTCTTGAGGAAATGAAATCATATAAACACGCGATATGATATATATGACGTGCTCATATCTTTTCATTTCATGGTTGGGCATTGAGGAGCTCATGGAAACAAAATTAACGGCGCAAGTTTTAAGATAACTGACCCCATGCAGTTTTCACTTTTAGAGTTGCAGTAGCTGCAAATGTTACGTTTGACGGTCAAACTAAAACATTTTTAACTCCTTTACTATCGAGATCTCTACTTGACAAGTAAAATCGTCTGGCATTAGACAGAGTAAAATACTAAAGTTTGCTTCGTTCGAAAATGAAGGATACGGGAGGCAAAGAGTTAAACTATACTTGCATTAGCAATCAGTTAACGGTAAACTTAGCACACCATGCTATCTAAAGCGTATCTCCGCTCTGTATGAAGATTTAGATCTATTTATGATATACAACTCTAGCTCGAACGCCATGTATATCTTCATTATCTAAAATGAATTTCTTGCACTTTTTGGTTTGTTTAAATCGGTGTGCTAATATCGCAAGTGACACGTGATAAACACAGGTACAATTTATCGGGACAAAAAATAATCATATCTTAGAGTTTCGACGTATAAAAGCAACAAAAGCTAATGGCATAGACCAAAAAATTTGAAAAGTTTAGTATTATAAGGTGAAAATTAGGCTTATATAAATGAATATATACTGCAGAGATATAGGTTGAAAATTAAATGGTCTAATATCATTTGAAGTTTGAACAGCAATTCCCACAGTCAAACGATCTCATGCATGTCCTAAATAATTTAATATTCATTTTATATAATGCGGGGTTTTTAATTATCCATATCTCGGCAGTTCAGCACCTTTCAGACTTTCAATACGCGCATATGTTTGCTAAATGCACACATAGCACACTACTTTTTCTTGTAAGTGAGTAAGATTTCTTCTCATGCGGCGAACCTAATGCAAATCAACATAGTCAAAGGATTTTGCTCATCATTATCATTAGGTATTTAGGTTTGGCGCATGGCGACGTTTGAAACAGGCCTTAGGGTCACATGTACATGTGTCAAGAGGTTGAGAGGGTCTAATCAAGATTTAATTCTAAGGCAACGTGCATACCAATTATCACCAGCCGTTATCTTGTAGACTATATTCTACTAATATTGGAAAATTCATATTCTTTGTTATTCACTTATTTCCTTTTGGAACTATTTAAAGTGCCTCTAACCCCCAAAACCTCTTAGCTATATCAAATCGTGGCATAATTTCTAGTGTTTCTGCGAAAACAAAATTCAATTTCTTAAAAAACTCCGATTTTTATTGCAGTTTGAAAGTGGCAAAACTGCGATCTTAGCTGGCACACTTCCGTGAAAATAATTCAGTCCGAGGAGGCTGGAACGAGTGTATTTTGTGACGTCACGCAAGTTACTCGCAGACCAGCGCCTTCAAGGCTTCATGCTATAAATTTCGATATCTACATATATTTGCGTTTGCTGTATCGTTGGAAAGCTTGTGAAAAGATGGTGTTTAGTTGTGTTGCACTGTTGCTGCCAATTGTACGAATAAAGCTAGTCTCAAGGATGGTGTGAGTCTTCACACCATTCCATATTTCAACGATGACAGGTCTGACGCTAAGAAGCGAAGAAAAATTTGGGTTGGCTCAGATTTCGTGAAGGCAAAACGTGTCTCGAACCTTCGAAAACTTTAGCACTTTGCTCAGATCATTGGCTTTGCCAATGGCCAGAGTGTAAACATATCACCAAACATATGGCATATTAAAACAAGAATTGGGTCAGTGCTTCAATTACCATTCACTTATTTCCACGGAATCATTTAGTCTTTTCGTTAGCTTTTCCTTGACCTCTAGCCGAGTCTTCGTCGGCCAAAGGTTCTTCGGCATATGCTAAGCCGGAGTTTAATACCTTCCTCTCAGTTTGAATATTCAATCATGTGTATTTTCACCGACATTGTTTTCTGCATCCTCTGTCACACCATATTTATAAGTATAATAGCATAAAAAGAGGGGCATTTGCTCGATTTAGGTCATTTAGTAAAATCCCTACTAAATGACCATCATCGAGCGGGACGACTAAATAATTAACTCTTATCATTTGAATCGTTTTTACCTCTAGCAGAAAACAAAATCTACAGATTGACCGACTTAAATTCAATCACGGCTGTAAGTTCGTCATAAAAGTGGCGTGCTGCGTAGGCAGTGTAGAAACAACAATCGAAATATAGTAAGGTTTATAGATATACTGCCGAAACAGAGAACGTAGGAGTCTAACGTTTCGAGCGAAGGCCCTTCGTAATCGTCAGAGAGAAACGTAAAGAGTGTAAACAAACAACGAGCTTATATACGAATGGTAATCACGTGGCCAAAAATAAGCCAATCAGATAAAAATGACAATAACAAATCGATAATGAGATGCGAAAGACATTTGCTATTCACACCGTCGATGAACAAGAAGGAGGGGGTGTAAAAAGGATGAGCGAGAGTAAAAATAAATAAATATATAAAGTGAAAACGCTGTTTATGTCCACCGTTGCTGCACAGAAACAATGTCTTCAGAGGTGTTAAATAAAAGAAAAACGTTCGTTGAGTCCGTGAGGATGAATGGTACCAGTTTTGAAAATGAGACGCTTTTCTAGTCTTTTGCGGCTGACATTACCGCCAGAAATGGGTGAGATGGCACAAACTTGCATGTCCGAAATGCAATGGTTGGCACTATTAAAATGTCGGGCAACAGGCTTGTCAACATCATTGTTCCTCACAGAACGAAGATGTTCAAGATGTTGAGACCAATTGTTTGGAAATGAGATCCTTTTTTGTCCAGCGTGGCTATCCCACCCACCTGTTAGACACTGCTATTAACAAAGCATCTAGTATTCCTCGTCCTGACACTTTAAAACAACCTTTAGAAAGAGTTTCTGATACTAAAATACCATTAGTTCTTACATTTCATCCTTTCAACCACAAAGTTAAGGATATCATTAGCCACAATTTCCATATCCTAAAGAATGACCCCGAAACGTCAGCTATTTTCACTGACAACCCTTTTATCTCTTTTCGGCGTAATAAAAATATTCGTGATGGTTTACTGCGTAGTGCCCTTAGAAAAAATCTATTGGCACCAGCGGGTACTTTTTCTTGCTCTCGTACCCGTTGTTACACGTGTTCCTTTCTTAAGTCCGCTACATGTATTTTGGGACCTAAATCTAATTTTGTTATTCAGCATAATTTTACTTGCATCTCTTCCAACATCATTTACTGTATTTCCTGCAATAAATGTTGCATGCTTTACATCGGTGAAACTGGCAGACGTTTATCTGACAGGTTTGCTGAACATCTTCGTTCTGTGAGGAACAATGATGTTGACAAGCCTGTTGCCCGACATTTTAATAGTGCCAACCTGGCGGTAATGTCAGCCGCAAAAGACTAGAAAAGCGTCTCATTTTCAAAATTGGTACCATTCATCCTCACGGACTCAACGAACGTTTTTCTTTTATTTAACACCTCTGAAGACATTGTTTCTGTTCAGCAAGGGTGGACATAAACAGCGTTTTCACTTTATATATTTATCTATTTTTACTCTCGCTCATCCTTTTTACACCCCCTCCTTCTTGCTCATCGGCAGTATGAATAGCAAATGTCTTTCGCATCTCATTATCGATTTGTGATTGTTATTTTGATTTGATTGGCTTATTCTTCGCATCTCATTATCAATTTGTTATTGTCCTTTTTATCTGATTGGCTTATTTTTGGCCATGTGATTACCATTCGTATATAAGCTCGTTGTTTGTTTACATGTACACTCTTTACGTTTCTCTCTGACGAAGGGCCTTCGCTCGAAACGTTAGACTCCTACGTTCTCTTTTTCGGCAGTATATCTATAAACCTTACTATATTTCGATTGTAAGTTCGTCAGTTCTGTAACCGCATTAATCTTCCCGTTTCTATATTTCTTATGGTACGATGTCTCGATGATCTTAGAGTAACTGAGTGATAATGTCGGACCCTGTGCCGTTGTTGAAAAATCCGACGAGGACTAAGTGTGAGATAAACTGTATTGCGCACGAGTTATTGGTACGGTCAAATTGCCAATGCCGTCGAACCTAAAGATTCGGTGTCGGAACTATAACCACGGGGTAAAGTTTATGTCCGAGTCATCAGACTGGTAACTGATTTCAGAATCTGATACACTGCTAGATATGATTGCTAGACAATACTGAGAACTTTAAGAATCTGAAGGTTGTCGAGCGCCGGCCGAATCGGTCGAATGATATGGAAATCAAAGCAGCTCAGGTCATATATCGAAGCAACGTCAAAGCTATATACCAACTGCCTTGCGTGACGTCAAAAAGACCGTTAAAGACGTGCTAGACCCAGGCTCCTAGTTACAAAAAATTCCAAACTCCGAAGAGTTTGTCAAAATTCTCTCAAAGTAAAAATAAACCAGTGAAATGAAATACATGCAGAATATATGTCAGTATATGGCCCAAATCAAAAACAGGAATAATTAATTCTGCACACATGGTGTCCTGCAGTTTGTTTTTTCTGTCCTACACGTGTTTTTCGTGTACTTTTGTATATTTTTTTAAAATTTTATTGTAAGTTACAAATTTAAACTGTTTAACAAATTAAAAGCACGAGATGTTCTCCCGGCAACTTAATGCCTATCTGCGTATAACTGTTCCGGTGTGAGCGGTGTTTCAATTCTTTTTCTAATCATCTTCAGAGGGGTACGAAGAGAACATTTAATAGATTTCTTGCACTACACTAATATTTGTGTAGGTGCAAAAGAGTTTTATACACACCCGTTTTAAATTAAAAAATGGTCATTGTTACAAACGAAACTTTTTGTATAAGCTAATCATAACGTGAAATTATATTTTCAAACAGCTGTATTATGAAAGCATGCAGGCCGTCAGACTGATCTTTTTAGCGATTCAGTAATTAAAAGAAATATCATCGCTTTCGATTCTGTCGCCTAGCATTTTCTCGGTCATGTTAACATTTGGCAACTTATTAATTTTAGTTTGCCTAACGCCAGACGATTTTATTTGTCAAGTGGAGACCGGCCCAAAATTCTGACAGTAATTAAGGTTTAAAATTATATATGCTATAACCTTTACTGATACCGCCAGTGTTTCCATTCTAATTTGGCAACATCTGGGTTAATTTTACCCAGCTGTCCAACGCAAGACCATTTAACTTTGTCCAACGCCAGGCGATTTTATGCAGCAAGTAGAAACATCCCAAAAGTTACGACAGTAATGATTATAATCATCTACGAAGCACATATACTTTTTGAAATCTTGCCTATACAATCCGGATTTGCGGGAGTGCATGCACCGTAATCACTTTTAAGTGTTGAGTAATGAAAATAAAAAAAGGTAAATATTAAAAAATAAAAAATAAAATAAAACAAACAAAAATAAAATTAAAAATAAATTAAAAAATATATACTGTGCTAATACAAACCTAGATATAAAATGGTAAGTAACAAAGGTAAGCATACTTAGCAACTAAGGCATGCTACGAAAATTTGCGGTAGCCGGCATCAAGAAAATACATTCACCAACAGATATTTTTTGTCATAAATTTAAGTCATTCTTAGCTTGACCACTAGTTTTACTGCTGTCCAAATTGCTTTTTCAAATTTTAAAATCGTAATAAATGTTGCATTGGCTGCTTTATTTTGCTCGATGCTTGAATATTGTAGACAATTTTAAATGTGCATAAAATGACCTGTTGATATGCTAAATGATTTTAAATTTGCATAACAAAACTGCTGCAATGTTTAATATATTTGCCACCATGCACACTGCATCACAGTTGTTACATCTCGATCGTTCTAACCAGGTCAACTAAAAGCTTTGGAGAAATTTGTCAATTTCTGCTACTATGATGAACATTATAATGTTTCTTCTGGTAAGAGAGCGATAACTAATACGCTGTTTTATTATTGGATTGCATAATCGATATACCATAGTTTATTAATTTCCTCCAAACTTATTTTAGCAAACTGTTTTGGTTCTGAAATTTTGCGAAACAGCACTTTCAGGTTAGTATTAAAATCTTGTAACTGGTAAGATAAATTATGCATAGGCTGGGTGCTATTAACTTTTTCCAGGACAAATTTTGTAATTTTGTTTAGTTAAATATCGAAGATCTCTATCTAAATTTATGTAAGATTGCTAATGTCTCTGCTGTTACCATGCATGCTGCGCTGTTCCGCAAAAATCTCCTATTTTATTTAAATTCAGTGCGCCATACACAAATACTCTGAAAGCAAATAAATGCTGCATGCTATGTCTTTCTATAGTTTATATATCGTTCTAGAATTTATGCACAAGCTGGCTTCGTGCAATTTTGTCTTTATGTAATTGACTAGGACATGACACTTTGAAAAACAAATTGGTTTAAATCGTGATTCTCAAACTTATTTTGTTGTAACCCAACTACAGCTGCTAAACTTCTATATGCTTGCGCGTTACATGTGGAATTTCTATTAGCTATTCGCACTCAGACATACCGTTATTAGCATGCATAGAGTGGCGCGCTTCAACGCAACATTGGACAAATAGGCTTTATTAGATGGAAGAAATGACACTATTTCCATAGGGAAGTTCTTGTAAAAATCAGAATTGTTTTTAGCTGAAAAACATCAAATTATTGTGGTTTGTTTTCAGTTCACTTAGCTTTAGGCTTCACTATATACACAACAAACATGTGGCAATGCCATTAATATACAAGTTTTCATGACGACAAAATTGAGCGTAAAATATTGCCTTGCACGGAAACAGTAAGACGTTTTGTTCAAAGAAGAGCACGAGGAATAGATCCATGTAACAAATTAGCAAAGCAAGTTCACGCGTATAGGAAAATCATTTGCGAAGACTAGTTTAAAGATTCGAAAAATTCTTCACTGACAAAAGAACGCTCAAGATTGTATGCACGTTAATATAGACATTAAATACTTTAGAATCATGTTGCGATTTCCTCAATTTACTAGGATTAAAGCAAGGAATTTTTCATGCAGAAAATCGGTTGAATATTCTTTCGAAGCTATATATTTTTTGGGATTAAGTTAGCTGAATAAATACCAGCTGCAAATATTTAGAAAATAAAAATACATGAAAACATTTCACGTCATTGCAAATAGCTTAATCATAAACAGGGGCGAGGCTACTATTTAATTTTTTCAAATTTCTGGTTCTTGTATAAAGAAAGAAACGTTCTTGGCCGAAAAGAAATTATTTTAACATGTTGAAAACAATCTGTGCATGGCTAAAACAGTAGAAACTTGTGTAAAAAAGGATTTGCATTGGATTGCTATGCATACCTTTGGCTCAAAATTATTAAAGTGTGGGGGAATACATAATTGTGGCGGCATTACCTGCATTATAATAGAATATATAATTGTCCTGCCGTAATGGTTTGGCGTGGTTGTTAGCGTCCTAGCAACAAGCACATATCAAAATTCAAACGGTAATCACTGTAATTCCGTCAAAATAATATATGCTTTTGTATGGCAAAACCTATGGAAATGTAGGGTGTTACAACGATTTAAAATTAATTACAGTCGTTTGCACATAAGCTCAAATACCGCCTGTCAAAACATGTTCTGCGTCAACGTCAAACATGAAAGTTTACCTTGGAAACATATTAAGTTTCAGAAATTGCAGCTTGATGTTAGTAATAATTGTCAATTGCAGCTTTGTCCCGTTTTTCTGAGTATTACCAACTAGCTAACACAGCTTGTACAGCAAACAACTGACAATTATATATTAAGTTTCCCTTCGATACGTACATGTTTGTGCCCTCGGCCAATCACGTCTTGCCTATCCCAGCATGGTGTCAATTTCAAAACGGTTAACTTTGGCTTAAATTTAGAACATGTTTTGACTGGCGATGTATGTTTCCACTTAGGTGCAAACGACTGTGTTAAACACATATTTTTGACACAACGTTTTGAGCAAACACCGTTAAAAGAATGAGCCGGAATCAAATACAAATGGTAATGAGATTAAAAAGTTAATTGCAAACGTGCAATGCTAATGTGTGGGAGACAGATTTTAAATTACGCGTATGGGGAAAACACAGTGAGAACCTTTGCCGCACATGCAACAATAACGTACTTTACTTT